>JAULCF010674246.1:0-10300 GCA_032361265.1 Devaleraea mollis | reverse complement strand
CCGCACCTGGCTGGCGCCGGAAGCGGACGCGATGTACGCCAAGTACATCAAGCCGAAGTGGAACGGTGGGTCACCCGATGACGACCCGTGGAAGAAGGCGGGCAAGATCCCGCTGGAGGTCCTCTGGGAGCTTCGCAAGACGCTTCGATCCAAGCTGATTCACTTCACGCGCACGCGGCTGGCCCGCCAGGCGGAGCGCCGCGGTGACGGCGCCGCAGCCAGCCTGGGCGGCACAGACGCTTGGGCGGCAACTTCCGTCGGCGCCCCGCTGAAAGCGCCCATGGAAGGGCGCGGGAGCGCCCCTGTACGCAGGCGGGAGTCACGGGCTGGCCTGTGATATCTTTTCCGCGCTTGGCGGGCCTCGGTCTCGGCGGCGCGGGCGCCTGGGGCGGGGGAAGAGAAAGTGTGACCTTCGCCGAGGTTTACATTCGGTTTGAGAACTGGCGTCTGCCGCTGCTTGAATTCTGGCCGCGTTTCGGTGCGCTCTGCGTGACGCCGCGGTGTGCCGAGGGGAGTTGGATTTGGCCGGAAATCCGCCACGCGGCGACGGCTTTGCCCAGAAGAGAGACAGGCTGGGGTGGACTGGCGGCTTCGTCGCGTCGGACTTGCTTTGGAGCACGGCCTTGCCCCGCCGTGCGCCCGAGAAAGCTGCGGCCTACTCCGCCGCCAGACATCAGTGCCGCGGCAATGCGTGCATTCTTTCGACACCGCCTGTTCGCACAGGGCCGGTGTCGCAATTTTTCCAGCGCGGCCGTGCTGCCCGCCTGTTCGCACAGGGCCGGTGGCGCAAAGCCGCTGATATTACTAGGATTTCTGATCATTCACTTTTTCGAACCCGTCTTGTGATAATAATCCTCACCTGTAACGGAAGCCACAGCGAGAGTGAAGTGATGCTCTTAAGCCAATACAGAAAACAACCACGGTTGTTCTTTCCAGTAAGAGAGTAGCCTTCTTATTTTGATATTTTGTATCGGACCAATGCCCTTTGACAGAAGTTTTCTTCTGTTCAAGTAATTGATTGATCCCAACTCTTCCCAAACAGCGTGTACGGTACACGCAATTCCAAGTTTTAACAAATCGGGCATTTTGGTTTTGCACGGGGGCTATAGCCCGGAATGTATTTTATGAAGTAGCACCAGATTGTAACTAAACCAAGCGCAATTTTGTCTTGCGAAAGCAAGAACAAATTGCGCTTCATATAAATACAATCTGCAATACAGCAAGCATTGCTTAAAACGAAGTCAGCTACGTGAGAATGGTTCATCCCGGTCAGCCCGAGGAAGGCGACCGCTGAGCCGATAATTATCCTTAAGGCTCATATTTTGTTTCTCTCGCGCTCAAGCTCTTCTTCTTTGATCGCGCCATTTTCCAACACGTGTTGTGTCGGGAAGGTCGTTATTTTCCTGATAGAGGTTTTTCTCTGCGTCGATGCTAGCATCAACGCTGTTAGCAGCTGTTTCGGTGGGCTGCGTAATAGAAACTAAGGATAGGAGAAAGGAACTAGCGTGGGCTAGGGCGTAGATGGGCGGGCGAGGGGATGGTTCGAGGCCTGGTGCTGCTACTATAGGTCTGGCAGGGATGCAAGGGCAGCATTGGTACAGTAGCTAAGGGCGGATTGAGTGGATGCGGTATTTCTGGCAAGGGCGCTGAGCTCGAGGTTAGCAACAGTGGGGGCATTGCCGACGGAGCAATCGTTGCTGTTTCCTAGAGTGGGTTCAGCGGTGCCGCTTGAGCGCCGCGTACTTTCACAGAGCGGCCACTGCTAGTTGGGGTAGTATACGGAGAAGGTCAGATCCAGCCTAGCTGTCGGGCAAGAGACTGCGTGGCGGGAGGGAAAGGTTGGTTTCGAGCGGGATGATGTTTGGCTGTGGGTACGACCGACGGAAGATGAGAGATACTAGATTTGTTGCTGGGTGTGGATGATTTGTGAGGGGGGTAAGAGGGAGAGAGATTCTGTTATTCTTTTTCAAAAGCTATGGGTTGGGAGGAGAGATGGGAGAGGAACTGTCGCGCTGGGTGCAAAGACAGTGCACACTATCTAGTGTCACGTGAGAAACAGTTAAGACAGTGGTTGGTGTCTTCTCCGTAGAATCGCACCTTCGCTGCTGCTCGCCCAAACAGTATACATGTAACAATCTGCGCCACGTCAGGACTGTTTGAACCCAGGAACTCTGCCTGTGGTATCACAAATATGTATACGGGTTGACCGAGTCTTCCCGGAGGCTGCCTTGGGAATGCCCTTGGGCTGCTCGGGGGCTCTGGAATATACTTTTGGCTGAGCTGCTTTGCATATAGAAATTGATCTAGACGAAAAACACGTCTCGGTGATAACAGCGGTAGTGACCTTCTCCCATCCCGGGATGGCCACTCCAAAAAGCGGACCCGTTCCGGTGCCTGACTAAAATACCATAACACATCATCTGAACTCATCAAGGTTTGGAATAGGATCCAGGACCGTCCTGAGGACTTTAGTTCTCATGCCGAAACTGACAGCGGACTATGTGCGGACAAAATAAATGATAGCAGACTGCATGAAAAAGATTTTGTCTGCGCCAGAGCTGCGAAGCTTTGAGGGGGCTTTTTATTGGCACTTGACGATGCAGAGAAGAAGTCTGATGCAAAGGAGTGTTGTTAGTGGTCGTTTCTATTTCAGGACGGCCAATTTTACCGGGAATTCTTGCTAAGGAGGGCTGTAGCACGAGAAGCAACTTTTTGCTGTTTACTACTAGTAGTTGTCCAAAGCGTGCAATTGCACGATATTAATATTGCTGCCGGGACTGACATGCAGGGGTTTTCCACCTGATTGTGCGGTTTTTAACCTTCCCGTACCTTGTTATGTACAGTACTTTAGGTTTATGTTTGGACAAGAACTGGAGATGGTCGACAGGTCAGAGGATTAGCGTCCATACTATAAGTATAATTGAAACCATGTGCTGCTGTATTCTTTCCAGTAGGCACAAAATAAAAGAATTAAGAGATAAGCGTGATCACAGTACTACATAAATAGTTTTAGCTCTACCAAAGATCTTTGATAGAAGCCTATTTACGTGGCACTGCGGTTTAGCTAAGTCTAGCTAGATAGGCACTAATTGTCTAACAGTTATTCTAGTACGTTTACCTCTCGTCATGTTGAGGCTCAGATGCGTAAATCTACACATTTAAGCCTCAAGATGGCGCAAATACAAGATACTAACATAACTTCGACACTAGCCGTCTAGTTTTGCTTGACCTACAATCACATTTAACCGTGTCAAGTCTCCTCAAGTTCTTTAAACATTTTATAGAGAGGCAAGCAGAATACCGACATTTACGTTTTTTCACAAGATCAAATTCGAACGCGTTCGCCGATGCCGCGGCATCGGCCTACTTTGAATTCTGCTGCGACAATGGTCAAGACGAAAGTGCGCTTGGCAGAGCTTTTCTTTCCACTCGCAAAGAAGAAGAAAAAACGTGAAGGCATTAACACTTTTTTCCTTCTTTCTCCAGTTCGGATGCGTGCCCATGCGTCAGGCGGAACGTGGCGTTTTGGAAGTTATGATGGTTAAGTCACGGCCGCCGCATGTCTGGATATTCCCGAAGGGTAAAAGGAAAAATAACGAGACTGAAGGAGAGGCTGCTGGGCGCGAGGCGGCCGAGGAGGCCGGCGTAAGTGGTGTGTTGGGGAAGTGTCTTGGCCGCTACACATGTTCGAAAGACACCGATAAGGAGCACAAGATGTGGCTCCTTCAAGTTGAAGAAGAAGATGACGCGCGCTGGGAGGACCGTGGTAAGCGCGATCGGCAGTGGTTCACCGAGCAGAGTTGTCGTGACCAAATTAAAGAGGACAATGCCAGGCCTGAACTCGAGGATATGCTTAAGGATGCTGTCGCTGAGTTTAAGCTTCAAGCTACCGTTTGAAGTCGGAAGCTAGGTTGTAAGACCAGCAAGTAAATAAGCCTCTCGTTTTCTTGTTTGAATTCCGCACAGCTGTAAAGATACATAAAATTGCAAGTAATATTGAGTGAGCTCCGCGTTTTTTTTTTCGTTTTTACAGTTGCTTTGGTTGTTTTTAAACAGGAGGCGGCAAGACGGCTCGCTACCTACAAGTCTCCCTCTCCGGCACAGCGCACTCCCCCTCCACGCCCACCGCTGGTCCGGTAAAAAACTGACCCCCAACGCTTTGCCTGCCGGCCCTGCTCAAACACCCTTCTTTCGCCACGACAATCTCGCCACACACGTGCGGGTCCCCACAGCCGAGCTCCCTTTCGCCTGCTCCCGCTTTTCCCTGTTGCTTCATGTGGCCGTCCTCCGCTCGCACACTAGAACTCTCACACGCCCGCGGCGGCACCCGACGCCGTCGCGCCCACACACACACAGCCTGTCAAGGCCGAGGCCACCGCCGTCGCACCCGCACCCGCACCCGCGCCCCGCCTCGCCCCGATAACAACTTGCTGTTATACCATCGTAAGTAGCGTTAGTACAAACAGTTTTATTTTATTTTTGGATAAGTAACAATATATAGATCGACGTATACGTGAGTATACTCAAAATAGCCATGAAATGTACCGCTCTGATGTTTAGAAGCTCATAAAGAAGGAGATTGAAAGCATCTCGGAAAAATTGAACCTACTAACGTCCGAGTCGTCGCGGTAGGTTGTCAAAGTGGGGCTCACATTCTGTACTACCAAACCGGAGATGAGGAGAGAGAAAACGTCGAGACGGCTATCACAGTACATAAGCTGGCGTATTTTTTGATCTTAGTCCTTGATATGAATCTTCCACTTTGACCATTTCGTTCGCTTCCCCGTTCCATTTAATGCAGTGTGGTTTGACGGCTGTCGAAAAGAAAGTGTGGCAAAAACCTGGCTGTAAAGTACTGCACGGCTTACCCGAGCGGAAGGAAATCCCATCCGGAAATATACCGTGTTCCGAAGCAATACTGGAGGGAAGGAAAGTCATTACTCAGATACTGCCGGTGGTTCGGCTGGGAACAGCTCCTGATGGAAATCGCCCCAGTCTTTTAACAGTCTTGCTGTTGTCGCTGCGAAGAAAATAAGGTGCAGCCAATCCCTTTGCATGCCAAGATACGCATTACTCAGAAAAGCAACAAGCCCATGACCTGCCTACTAGGCAGAAAGCGTCTCAGGAAGCTGGCTGCGGCACCAATGCGAGAATTTTGCTCTGCCGCGAAAAAGAGGTAGCTCAAGCGCCTACGCAAAAACATCAATAGTAAACCTAGCACGCACTGCTTTTAGCATGTCATGTGGATATGGCATACCAAGGTGCGAGTGCTACTTTTAGTTAGTTTTGTTTTTGTTTGTTTTTGTGAAGGCGCTTACGATGCCCAGCTGTAGCATCTATAGTTGCCGATAATTCAGTGACGCAAGGTGTGCATTTAGGCCTGTCCAAATCAGTATGGAAAGTTCAGATATTACAGGAAAAGGCCGATGCCTCGCCAGCTCCAGCCCCTTTTTCCTCCGTGCCAAACGGTGCTGGTGCTTGCGCCAGCGGAGCTTTGGGGAGCAAGTCTTTTCGAGATGGAGCTCCGCCAAAAGCGATGTACACGGCGGCCTCGGCAGCTGTGGCTGCGCGTGTGGCAAGGTCGTGGCGTGTAGCATCCGCGTCACGCATCCACGGTGGCTGTCGAGAAAAAGGACGTGGGCGACAGCTTCTGGGCAGCCTGACGGAGAGGAAGGGTCTTGTGTAGAAAAATGTGGCAGAGAGGGGACAGAGATTTTTGCAACACTTTCGGCTGGGGCTGAGGAAGTTATGAGGGGGCGGGAAGCGATGGCGAAATTGGATGAGGGTCGAAGTCGTAAGAACTGATGCCGAGCGCGGTATCGGCGGAGCCGAGAGCGATCTTGGCGCGGGAGCCGAACCGAGCATGGCCGATACAAAGCGCGTAATGGCGAGATATGTCTCTGCCGGAGCCCACCACCGCCAGCGTTACATCACGCACCTCTAAGTCGTGCGGCTTCTCAGAGGCCGTCTCCTCTTGCCGCCTTCTCCGCGGGACCAGCTTAGCAGCGATGATACCAGTCATTATTTGACACGGTCTTTCGCGCGAGGTCCGCGGTGTAGCATCTTTTGGGAATACGACGGCGCAGAGGTCGCTTGTTATGGGGGAAGGGAAGAAATGTCGCTCCACGCGCCTGCGAGGTACACCTGGTAGGCGGCTTTTTGTAGGAGTAGAGATGTCGCAAAGGTTGGAGTGGCGGGCATGTTCTTGGGCCTGAGCTTAGGCGGCGTCTGCGTGTCGTTGCCCGCCGCTGCGTAAGAAGGGCGAGGTGGGTAGACGAGGAGATGAACTTTCTCGCTGCGCTGCTGGACAGTTTAATTAAATGCGGTCCAGGACTACGGTATGGCTAACAAGACAAGCGTCACTGTAGCTAGTGCTGCTCGATGCTTTTGCGCGTGAGAGAGGGGCTACGTTTGTGCCGTTGGTGATGGAGGCTAACAGTGGGTAGTCCCCGCTCGCACAGAAGTATCTTGGAAGAGTTATTCTACGCTACGCGATGCGTCAGGGTATGACTGCTGTATCAGCGAGGTCGTACTGGAGGCGGCGCTTCGCTATGACTGTTCAACGCATGAATGCCATCTCGCTACAAAAGCGGATGCCTATAGGCACCCTGGATTATAATCCAGGGTTTAGGGCAGTTGCTTCCGCGGACATTTAGAGTATTTTAGGTGTCTTAATAGACACTGTCCTTAGCTTTCCTATTTTGCCACGTGAGGCTTCCTTGTACAATGTGATAGTATGATAGCAGTACTAGCTCAAAGATCGTTTACACATCTAAGCTTCAAGATGGCAGAAGTAAAAGCAGTACTAGCTGTATGATCATACTATCACAGATCCGTATGTTGTCGATTAGACCTGCTAGCTTGCTCGTGTGGTAGTTTTCGTGTGTGTCAAACCGTGTAGTCCGTACATAAGATTAAATCTGGGAGAAAGATTGCATCTCTCGCTCTCTCCAGCCAGTAGTGAGTCATACCTGCTCGCACACGAGCGTACTTCGATAGCAATGCGCAACAACGACCCGATTTTCTGCAGCCGACGCTGATTATACACTTGCACTTTCTTGGTTCGATATATCTAGCAGTGAGAAGAAGGAGTAGAGACATCTTTCACAGCTGTGACCTAGGTCAAATCTTGGCAGTGTAAAACACGCTTTCATCGCTTTTAAAAAAAATGAACTCTTTGGTGACCTTTTTTTTTCTAAAAGCGTTCGCTCAAAACGATACAGCAATGTTAGCATTAACGTGCTAGCAGTGTAAGCGATCGTATATAGTTTGCAAACTAGCTCAAAGATCGTTTACACAGCTATGCCTCAAGACTGCACTTATTAATCAATCAAGCTAAATGAACTTGAACACTAACTGTCCAAGCAATCTAGCACAAAGATCGTTTACACAAACTAGCCAGTGTGTTTACGCTACTTTCACTCCCTCTCATTCTCTAACTAAGTGACTTTCGATCCCACGGAGTAATGAGAATGAAAACATTTATTCTTGCACATGCACTCAATCCGATACATGCGTTAGTTCGCTGAAGTAAAAAAAGGAAAAGCGCAGTGTTCTCAAACCTATAATATGAAGTACACGAGTAGACTTTTCTCCAAGTGAGCGTGACCAATTGTGCATTTCTGAACGTTAAGTAGAGCGTACACTTTAAATTCAACCTGCCATAATTAGTGATCGAGTGTGATTATTATATCAAGACTTGGTCTCGCTTACTTGAACTTACTGGCTTATGAGCCAATGGCACTGACGCATTGGTTTTTGTTATGATGAGAGCTATATCCGAAGTTCCTGTTACGAAGAGGTAAAGCGCTTACTTCAACAACGAAATATTTGCCTTGCCCCTGCTTTTTGTCGCAAGCTTCGAAGCGTAGTCTTCGAATTAAACCTAGCTCTCTGTGAGCAACCAGTGGGAGGTACAGCTCAAAGTTAACGAATATAAAAGGATGGCAAGGCGCGTTATTCACAAAACCGGCACCGAAATCGCGGCGAAAAAGTCTTTCACATTTTGAAGGCCAACTCCTAAAAATACTTTTACAACAATTGCCGACAGTTGAGGACGACATCGTTATCCCCCAGATGGCGATCACCACACGAAATATTTTCGGGAGTACCCTCAGTCACTTTCCAATGTGAGGAAAAGTCGCCGACGATTGCCTTTCGTAAAGGGTCAAGTTCTTTCACTTTACGGCCCTCATGACCATTTTGCTGGGCAAACTCAACGAAATCATCCTCGTGAAATAAGTAAAACTCTTCTCGCCAGCGGAAGCACACGATCGATATCGACAACTTGCGATTGACTGTCGCCGCCAAGTCACGTACGAAATAACTCAAAAAAGGCCTTGATTTTCCTTCCAGCAGATAGTCGAAGCCCCCTTCATTGAAACCTTCGCAACAGATGCCAAGATTCAGCAAGTGAGGCAGCCCCTCTGCTAAGGTCAGCCAATAAAACGATTCGAAGAAGCTAAACAGGTCGAAATCCGTGACCACCAGAGTCTCAACATTACTGAACAGAGATATTTCGTGAGCCAATGCGGAGACCGACTGAAACTGCACTGCCATGGCGCTCCAATAATCATTTCGCTCCAAATGGTCTTCAGCAGAAAAAGTCAGTTTCTTCAAATTAGCTCTTGCAGGTCCGCACATTCGAAAAGCAACACAAAAGGGAGTGTTAGGGAATAATTCCACATTATTCACATTTGGCAGGATGTTGAGCCATTGCCCTTCCTTCCTTTGCAAATTCCAAAAGCTTTCACCGTCAAACGAAGGCAGTCGCTCACGTGTAATGAAAGCATAATTGGAGTTAAAATACATATTGTCGAAAGAAATGTGTGTAACCCTCAAATTTTCTCTCACTCCGTGAGCTGCTGTCATCGCAATTAAGTCTCGGGAGACCATGGCCATCTTGAAGTCTATGAGCTTTGCATTGTTCAGAGAGTTAACAAGGTCTGACTCCGACTTTGACTTTCGCCCGGAAATGCAGTCTACTCCAGAAACTGTCACAGCCTCTACAGCGGTAAATCGGCCTAGCGCGCCATCAACAGCCTCCAAATACACGAGCTGTTCTTTCACAAATCGAAAGGAGACATCGAAAACTAGCGTTCTTATGTAAGAACATCGAAACACATTTGCAAACTGAGGACAGCTAAGCGCGAAGTAACGCAGAAATGAAGAACAGGGGTAGCAACGCGTTTTGCAGGAATCCTCTTCAAGCATCGCAAATATCTTCTCGATGATAACATCAGGCAACGACATGATCCCCGAATCACATCGCCGAACCTTCGTCGCCGACGGGATCACCACCTCAATCGCCTTCTCCACAACATCAGCACCAGCATTCGTAATGCGGAGCTTTTCTGAGAAGACTGTCGCGGTGGCCAAAGCAGCTGCGACTTTCAAATTCAAGCTGCGGGAATTTTCTAAAGCGCGTTCTTTCACGTTCTCGGCATCCTCCAAATGGTCGCCAAACGTTTTCTCGGCATTCTCCCGAGCACGCACAAAAGCATTTTCCGCATCTTGCCGAGCGCGCGCAACTAATCCCTCGGCACCCTCTTGATCGTGCTCTGGTTTGCTCTCTGAAACTCGCGAATCGGCAGGTGATTCGCGGACGGCAGTACGGGGCGCGACGAGAGAAATACCCACAGGGAACTCAGGGCGATCGGCGTCCTTCAAAGCGCGCGACCTCGTGACCTCGGCATCCATCCGAGCGCGCGCGCGAGCTTTCTTGGCATACTCTAAGGCACGCTCAAAAGTTTTCTCGACATCATCCTTTCCGCGCTCTGCGTCGCTCGCTGCCGTCCGAGCTTCTGCGAGTGATTTGCGGAAGGCAATGTGAAGCGCGCCAAAAGAGGTGCCGGGTGGGATATCTGCAATCTCAGAAGTTCCCCCTTCGCTGAGACGGCGGCGCTTGCGCCCTTCCGCCATGTCGCTCGCTGCTGTGGACGAGGGCCGAGCAGACATAGGAACACGATGTAGACGATTGCCGAGTAGAGCCCCTACGGCGCGTGAGTCAAATTGGAGGGCCCAGTGGTGAGTGGGGACGAAGGATCGTTTCTTAGTTGTCCAAATAAAAGCGTTGTGCACGCTGGAAGCTATTGTCGGCTGAGCTTCGGTGATTGCAAATGTCTCATACTGTACCCAGTTCTCAAGTCTTCTCAGGTCTTCGCAAGTCGTAACAGGTCTTCATCTGGAGTACAATGTACTGCATTTACATGTCTACATGTCATGCACTTTTAACCAAGCATTGTTATTGTCACACATGTGCGGCCTGTGATTGATTCGTTCAACTACAGTTGGAAGAATC
>JAULCF010674135.1:0-10302 GCA_032361265.1 Devaleraea mollis | reverse complement strand
TCCCTAGAGTACCGTTCATGGGCTTTGCGACTTGACCCTTAGTGAAATTCTTTTAGTGTACGCAGAAGTAATTAGGAGTCCTCGACATAACCCCCATTCCGTAGTGCACATTAGAGATATATCTAGGACAAATGGCCTCGCAAATGCCTCAGTTTTTGGCCTGCCGGCCAGTCTTCTTCAGGTCGTAAGCCGTCACCACTACCTCGGGTACCTCAGACTCCTTGATCCACAGAAACCCATTTCTTCCCACAGATCGTAACTTAAACTCTCGTTTCTCTCCCTTTTATCTCGCGCCAAGTAAATTTCTTAAAATTCCAGACGAGCCTGGGAACATCCCTTCCATAGGGTCTCCGCTTTCGGCTTGCATGCTGCTGGCACGTCGCAGGCGGTTGACGTGTGTTTTTGCGATCACCCCATTCACAACACCCTTGATAATGTAACCCAGATCTGATATTGTTTCTGTGATTTCGTAGGGGCCGAACCACGGCGATCTTAAATTACTGGCTGTGGAAGTAAGGACGAGGATATTAAAGACATAGACTCTCTCTCCCACCTCTTGACTTTGCTGTTTAACTGCTTTGCTATAGTCTTTGGCATCTTTGTGTTTCGTTTTTTGCTCATCTCAAGTAACTCCGCCTGCATTAGACGTAACCGTACTGCTGGAGCTGCAGAGTCGGTGGTTTCGTCTATGCGATACTGGAGAAACATTCCATGATCGATCTCGAATGGCAGAGCTCCAAACATAGCCTCATAGGGTGACTTTTGAGTTATTCGGTGTTGAGAGCTATTGTACTGAAAAGTTACAAGGGGTACAAGATCTGCCCACTGTTCCTCACCAATCAATTCTTTTTGCAACATATCCACCAAAGTCTTGTTGTA
This sequence comes from Devaleraea mollis, assembly GCA_032361265.1. Taxonomy (NCBI): domain Eukaryota; phylum Rhodophyta; class Florideophyceae; order Palmariales; family Palmariaceae; genus Devaleraea; species Devaleraea mollis. The sequence goes on along the minus strand of JAULCF010674135.1, from coordinate 9,423 downwards.
TCTCTCTACCTGGCCATCAGATTGAGGGTGGTGGGCTGTGGTCATGACTTTTTTGGTGCCAATTAACTTGCACAAATCGCCTCTGACATTCCCCACAATCTGCGTTCCTCGACCGCTTAGGAACTTTTCAGGTGGCCCGAAGATCGAGATCCATTTCTCGAATAACGCTTGGACCACCGTCTTAGCTTTGTCATTCTTGATCGGGACGCTGATCATAAATCTCGTAAAGCAATCTCCGATTAGCAGTAATATTTTGTAGCCTTTTGATACTGGGCTTAGTTCCATGATGTCCATTCTTACCATTTCGAAACGGCGAGTTACTTGATACATTTTCATAAGTGCCTGGGTTGGAGGCTTAGCTTTTCCTTGCTGCACCATCTCACACCTTAGGCATTTCTTGACATGCTCCTTAAGATCTTCTCTCCATCCTGGCCAATTAAACTTAGATATTAACCTTACTGCAGACCTTGTTAAATCCAAATTGCCCTCCATCGGTGTCGCCGTGTACTGTCTTGAGGGCCTCAGACCTCAAAGTGATAGGGACGATCACTCTGGGGCCTGTTTTAGTAACCAGTACTAAAACTCCTTCCTCGTTGACTAGCCACGAAGTCTCATGTTCTGCTTTTTCCTCCAAGTCATCCCACTCTGCTACTTGGGCTTTGATCATGGATGTAGCGCTCCATTCAACTTTATCAATTTCTCCAACTACCTTGAGACACCTAGTACATAAAATGGTGCTGGCGTCAAAGTTGTAACGGCTTAGAGAGTCCGGAACCGTTAGCAATGTGCCATCTCCCGGCGCATAATTCACTGTAAAGTCAAAGTCTTGTAACTTCAGTAACTATCGAGCCAAGCGAGGACGGGGGTGTTGCATATCTAGTAGCCACTTGAGTGCCCTGTGATCAGTTATTATTTCAAACTTTTCTCCATCTAGGTAAGACCTGAGCTGCCTAAGCGCGAAAATGATTGCGCCCGCTTCATTTTTAGTTGCTGCATATCTTGTTTCAGGTCCTTTGAGCTTGCGAGAGAGGAAAATCACTGGGCTAAACTCTTCGGGGGCTTATTCTTGTAAAAGTACTGCTGCATAACCTACCCCCGAAGCGTCAGTGGTGAATCTCTTGCGTTTTTATCTCTCGCAAGCTACCAAGAGTGCTAACGCAGCCCTCAGGTCAAGAAAAGCATCTTATTGAGCCTTGCATCACTTTCCTTGCCAGCCAAAGATGTGTTTTTTCTGGGCTTTAGGCTTTTTATTGTTCCAGATCGTGCCCTTCATCATGTCATAGAGTAGGGCCATGCGGTCGGCTGCACACTCTATGTGGCGAGAGAAAAATTGCACGACTCCCAGAAACAACAGCAGCTCGCTGCCGCTGCTGGGGGCCTGGTAATTATCCATAGCCATTCTGTGGCAGGTTGTTGGGGGTATATGCTTGTACCCAATTTCTAAGCCTAGTCCCTCCATATTAGAGACTCCGAAGTTGCATTTGCTCAATTTCATTCTCAGATTTTTCTTCCTCAACAGCTCGAACACTTTTCTTAAATCTTCCACGTATTCTCTTTATTCACATGTAGCTACCGATACATCGTCTTGATATGCCACTGCACATTGCCACAGATATTATACCTTAGGGTTTTCTCTATTATTCTCTGGTAGAACGGGCCTGCATTTCTTAGGTCCATTGCCATTCTGGTAAACTGCATGAGGCCCATAGATGTTTTGACCGCCGTCAGATATCGGTCAGAAGTCCTATGGGCCACGCCCCAGTAACCATCTCTCATATCCTTTGAGGAGAACACTTTTCGCTAAGAGAGCCACTCTACGATTTTGTTCATGTCCTCTAATGGGTATGAGTCTCTGATGGTTGCTGCGTTGATCGGGAGGAAGTCGCTGGCGGTGCGTATTTCTGGTCGGCCTTGGGCGTCAAGTTTTTTTTTCGGAACAAACACATTGTTCACCCCTACAGGCGACTCGCTTTCTTCCACCATCCCAGCTTCTAGGTGCTTCTTAAGCTTCTCTTGTTCTAACTCCTCTTCTCTAGGAGACTTCCTGCGTCTTTTTTGACTAAAACGCAGGATGTCAGTGTCGGGTTTGAGGTTGCTCTTAAATTGCTCATCCGCGATCGGACCCATGCCCCTAAAAAGCCCGTTGTATTCAAGCAAAAGGGCTCTTAGATCTGATCGCACTTCGGCACTCTGGATCCCAGGGAACTTCATTTCATTGATCGCAGTTACAATGGGGTCCATATCTCCTGTACTCTTTGTGAGAGGGTGTACGGGTCGGCACTATCGGCTATTTCGAGTACGTCCTCGGCGGGTGTTAGGATTTGCCCTGAAAAAATGCGCGTCTGTCCGTCTATACGCCTCCTGAAACTTCCCAGGCCCGTTGCGGGATCTAGGGTTAGCTTCACTGCGATGAGAAATTTTCTGCCCAGGAGGACCCCTAATGGTAAATATCGCAGTACCTTTACTCTGGTGAGAAAAGATCTTCCCCATAGAGTGAAGCGAGTGCGGCCTTCGCCAAGTACTTCAAGAGTCTTGCCATCGGCACCATAAGCTCCGGAACAAGGTTGCAAGAGGCCTTCAACATACTTCAGATAATGCTCATGTGACATCCAGGGCGACCATGCCCCAGAGTCTATTCCAGCTGGTTGCTTGTAGTGTCCAAAATATAACTCACAGGCATATCTTAGGTGTTGGTGTGGTTCCACGAAATCTGCGTCCTCGCCAAGTCGCCATACTCCTCGTGAGTGGCTCCTAGTTCTTCTCTGACTAGATGTTCGCACCACAAAGGCAGTTCTGGTGTTAAAAGACTGCCTTTGTCGTGACAAACATCACAATGATGATCAAAGATGTACAGGCATGACTCATCGGTATAGGAAGAAGTATGTTTAGGGCTAGACCTACTCTTAGACGTACTTGTAGCTACGTACTTCGAAGTTGGTTTAGGGCCCGGCTTGTTTAACGCGCCGACCACGTCGGATTGGAGGAGCGCGGGTACGACAATCCGGACCGTATTATTGCCTTGCGAGGAAGAGGGAGCAGGGACGCGGCGCCGGTTATCTCAGGAAGCTCTCTTGGGCTCCGGCTTCCGGCTTGGAATTTCTTGGCGAACTAGGGCACCCGCTGCGGCTTTCTGGTCGGCCGTAGGTGCTGGTGTTCTCGTGACGGCGGAAATCTGCGACCTGGGTCTGCTTGGGACTTTTGGCTCCGGTTTGGGTGGGGGAAGGCCGCCCCCCGACTTGTTTTCGAGGACTTACTAGTCGGCAGAGTCTTGCGATCGGGCGGGCGCTCGGGCGGGCTACTCTGGAGGGATAGTCTGGCGGTCCCGTTCGCATACGACGCCGCGGAAACTGGCCAGGTGCCCTACCATGCGGCACCTGAAACAAGTCTTCGCGGCCGTTACTACAAACGGCAAAACATCGTCGCGGGGGCCGATAGGGCTGGCCATCGTGCCTGTGCCCTGCTGCGTCCAGGTCTTGGTATCCTTGTACATCTCCGGCCGCTGCCTCTGCTTCTCATGCATCTCAGCCAACTCCTCAGCTGCGTATTCGTCTACCAACTGCAGGGATTCACGACCGCGAGATCCACGGTGAGCACCAGTGCCTTCATGCGAATTGGCTGCGATGACTTGCTCAATGGTGCTCACCATGGCATCGAATGGCTGGGGCTGGGAGAGGACGGAAGCGGCCTGGAGCTTGGCTGGCAGCCCTTTGATGACTTGTGGCTTGACCTGAGCCTCTGAGTGAGTCTCAGGTATGCTGCCCGCCAAGCTCCAGGCCCGGTCGGCATAGCTACGCATTGTTTAGTCAGGGCGCTTGGTGAGGTTGAGGTCTTCCTGGCGCACAGACTGTGCCTGAGCCTCGTTCGAGACACGCTGCTGCATGCTAGCCCACCACTTTCTGCTGGAGGCCCGCGGGAGTGCGTTCGAGATCTCCTCGAATATGCGGCTCGCATCTTCCGTAAAGCAGTAGGGCATACATTATTTCCTTTTATCTTCCGTAACCCCCCACTAATCAGCGAGACGATTGAATGCTCAACGGCACGCGTTAAAATTCTTGTCTCCGTGGCCCGCAATTTGCAGAGATTTTACAGCGTTGCTGATGGAATACGACACGTCTCGGACCCTGGGAGCCGGAATAGCGAGGGGTCTTGCTAAGTCGACTGCTCGGTTCTGGCGCTTACGGGATCGATAATGGAAGCGGCTTGGCCGGGACCTCTGTAGGCCATGCCGCTTGCTTGTTGGGGTGACGACCCGCTCGGCCCGCCCCCCCGGGCGCAATAAAACTTGGCTGCGCTGGCTGCTACATGAAGGGCCTAGATTATTCGGCATCATGCTGGACAGGAGCGGCGAGACGAGTCTGGTAGTGGCTTGGTCTCGTGGCATCGCCAGCATCGAGCCATGAGAGGGCGGATGTCGGTTGTGGAAAGGGCGGCGCAGTCTGGCAAAGCGGTGCCGCGGCCACCGCGGCGTCCGAACTTGCCCTTTCACGAGTTGTTGGCTAGCCCCGTGGAAATTCCGGCTTGGCGACCGGGATGCTGGCGCCGCCCCTCAGCCCGCTTCCCTCGGGCTGGGGAAAATGCGTCGCGTGGCCGAGGACTTCGTAGCGAGGTCCAGAAGAAACTTTCTGGGGACGTCCTCTGGACGCGTCGACGGCAGAAGAACCTTGACCCTTGGAGCTGTGTCAGACCTCCGACCAATCATAAGGTAACGGGGGCTCGTCGAGGCTCGAAACCGGATCAGCGCGACGCTTGTCGCCAGCACGCATAGCAGCATCATCGACGGGCGGAGGAGGACTGGCTTGCGAATCTTGGTCGAGGGCTTGTAGAATATACCCCTGGATCTTGAGCAGAAGTTCTCGAGGGGTTTTCCGTCCGTCCTCTCTCAGATACGCACCGCAGTCTGATAGTGTGCTGATTAGGTTTCTACGTAAATTTGCAGCTTTTGTGATTTTGATGCGCAATCCTTCATTCTGGTCTGCTAGACGGGCCAACTGTTGTTCCATGTCATAAGCCTTGTTTTTAGCGACCGCCAGCTGAGGCAACGGAGGGAATTCCGTCAGGTCATCAATATATGGCAGGCGCCGGCTGTTGGCCCGACGATTTTCTGCCTCGAGGTTGTCGTTTATCCGGCGGACTTCGCCTCTCGCGACTGCTAATTGCTCCCGCGCCTGCACCACTTCCTCCTTTGTCTGGGCCAGATCTTGGAGTAACCCTGGGTGACTCGCGATCAGCTCTTCTTCCCTGGCTCTATGATCCTGGAGGCGGTCCTCTTCCTCGATACCGAAGCTCTCGAGGCGCGGGCTCTCGGCCTCAGCGTTCTCACGCGCCTAGAAAGCTGCGGATCTGCCCATTTTCAGCTTCTGAATGACTGCCTGGTGGGACTTAACCGTTCGCCGTAGCTTCTGATACCGGTTGGTGCCATCTTTGATCGAATTCTCCATTTTCTTGGCCTTCTGAAGGGAGTCCTTTCTCTCAGAGGTCAGCTGCGTGCGGGCCTTGGAGGCCTGGCGGATCGCCTTGTCCTCGTTTTCCTGCACTGTATCAACCTCCTTAGTGGAGGCAAATAGCTTCTGGTTATAAAACTTACACGTCCGCTGAACGTCCTGATCTTATCGTCCGTGAGGGTGACGATCTGTGAGTGATCCTTGTGATCTCGGACATATTGGAGTAGCCTTTCGCCGATCACTGGTGCGGGGATCTCCGCCCAATCACCGATCATAGTAACAGTAACACTGAAAATATTCCAGGTGGACCACTCCATTGTGTATTTCGATCCTGTACGCTCCAGATGGCTGAGCTGCTCTCGAGACTGGCGGGTCGTGTACGGGACTGGCCCCACCGGCGGTACAGTGGAAGGTACAGTCTGGGCGAGAGCGCCTCCTCCACTGTTGTGGCTCTGGGGATGGCCCGGGGCATTGTGTTCCGGGGTGAGGGGTACAGTTCCATTTAGGGCGTCTCCTTCAGTCTGGACCCCATACTCAAGCTTTATCCTGCTCCGGCTGCCACTCGGTTTCCCTCCGTTGGGTTATGTTTCCTTCTTCTGGTCTCCTGGCTCATTCTGCTGCTCCGCATTGGCGCCGCTGTTTTCCGACTGGACATCGGCGCCTACTTACGGCGGATGGTCGTCCGCCTAATCGACTGGCGCATTTTCGGCGTGAGGTAGGGGAAAGTACGGCCCGAAAACATCGAGGGCGACCTCGTAGTTGTCGGCGCTGTGGGCAGAGCCCTGCTTTGGTCCGGGAGGGGCATTGACGACCGCCACCGCGGGGGTCGGCTCGTCTGGCTCGTTGTCGACGTCGACGACGTCGTCTTCGAAGTCGTCGTCCTCGTCGACGTCGACTTCGTCGTCGACGTTCTCGCTGTCGGAAGATTCCAACGGCGGGTGCTCGTCGTCGTCGATGTCCCCGTCTGCATCGGGCGGGTTGGACAGCGTCGACTGCTGCTCTGCGCCCTGAGGACCGTCCGCATCCAGGGCGTCGGTTTCTGCCTCATAGGCGGCCTCAGTCGCCGCTTCAGTCGATGCGCCATTGCAGTCGGCAGCTTCGAGGACGGCGCTGGCGGCGGCCTCCGCAATTAAGAAGTTGTGGCGGGTGGATGAACCGCGTGCAGTAACCATAGTTGCTGTCGATTTTCTGCTGAGGATGACTTTGTTTTCTTGAGAGTTTTGGTGCGATATAGGCGTTTTGAAGGCTGTTCTGGATATTAGGGGAGTTTGGTAACTGGCCTTCTACGTGCCTAAATAGGAAGCGCACGGTGGTGCTCTCCGCTTCCTCAGAGAGGTGATTTGCCTATGAACCAGCTCTCTGAGGTCGGGGTTGGCACTTGCATCGTTTTTGGCTGAGAGTGATGCAGGCTGATCAGTGTTTTTTGACGTATCGCTACCCTCGGGCCTCCTTTTTGGTGAGATATCTTGGTCGAAAACCGCCTGGATTCTCGTAAATGAGTAATGGCGGAGAGCGAAGCCCGCTCTCCGGCATCGCATCATAAAGTGTGATCGACCGCGAGATAGTCGGGGCTCGAGGAAGGTCACAACTTGTTGCTGGTTTTTGAGAGTAAGCCATGTAATGGGCTTTTTTTGGGCCTTCAGGCTGCCGGCGTAAACGCTTGAGTTTTGAATAAACTCCTAGTTGTATCAGAGATAGGAGCCTAATAGACATTTTATGCGCCTCATTTCTGTCTTCTTTTTTTTCTCATCTTCTTCTGTTCTTTTCTTATCATGGATGCGACCTCCGCTGACCCTGCCAGCAGGTGGCGTGATCTCCGAGAGGGCTCAGGGGGTCGTGGCCATGATGAACCCTGAACTAGATGAGAAGGGTCCTTATCCTCACTGCTTCTTTCTTACTGCATCCCACCAGCCGTAGTCTCTTAATTGTACGATGTTGAGCGTCGGCGTACTGGGCGGAAATTGTGTTTCCTTGCTGACACAATTACCTCCACCGCCTCGGCCGCTTGATGCCAGTCCTACTCTCTTGGGAGCTCATATTTTTGCTGGTCTTTGAGCACGGCTATCTTGGTTTCTGAGTAGATAGCACCCTTTGTGGTAAAGGTTTGCACTTATTCGCGATCCTGCCAAACAGCGTCTTGCCGTTATGATCAAAGATTTGGTTGATACTGTACTGTAATTAATTTACCGCAGTGAGGGGTGGCTGCATTCAGGGACGCAACTGCGTCCGTTATATCCGACGCGTTGTACTCGTCTGAATTTTTGTTCTTTCCCCCTACTTATCGGCTACTTCCGACTGCCTTCCCTTAAAAGCTTCCAAAATTCACCTCAGCGTCGAAATCCCAGCTGTAATCTCCCGAAATAATCATCGCGTGGCTTTGGTGCTAGTTCTGTCTCCTGCTCCATGGTGGATCGTACTGTTCACATGCTGTAAGAAGGCGCTATTTCCGCACTCTTTTGGCGACCGGTACAGCAGTGTACAGTGCGCACGGCAATTGCGTCTGGTTCCCTTGTTTCGCACCAGAACTCATCCTGCCTCTGTGGACGCTGCTTCTAGTTGCAGCGTCTCTCTCTGCCGTATCTCGGCGGGACGCCCGCGGCATTTCTCGTGCTATTAGTCGCTTCTTGTGCCGCCGGACGGCCTAATAAATACTTGTAGGATATGATCAATCAAAATTTTGATCTTCATAGTTCTCTCCTAGATCGTTGTCTTAAAATTTCCTTTCTGCCTCCGGCTTGTTGGCTCTCTCACTCTTCAACCATAACCCCCGCTCTGGGGCCGAATGTTTTCATTCTTGGAGCGGCATAAACTACAATATTCGCTTGTGAGAGTCTTGGCTTATTCAAGCCTGGACTCTACTCTCACAATTTTACTTTTATGCCGCAGTCCTGCGCTGTACGCCAGGAAGTCGTTACATGTCATGCTGGCTGCTCTGCCTTCCTCATGATCATAGTATTGACGGACTTCCTGGATCGGATTTCTTGAGCCTAGAGGAGTGTGCAGCTATCCTCGGATGACCTTAGAGTAGAGATCAAAAATAAATTGGCAGCAGGGCTCTACTGCCTATTTCTTATCTCTGTCCAGATCAATCGTTTTTTCACTGCTTCTCTTTATTCCTCTGCTATTCTCAGTACCTCGCTTCCGCCTTTACTTCCTCAGGCTCCATTGCAACTGGTATTGGTTTGGCTCTGCCTGCCTTGAAGTTATTAACTCAGCTCCGTACGTTGCCATCTTAATGTTTTTCTTAGTTGCTAAATTAATAGAAATCAATTTCGGTGCATATATCGCATTGGAGAGGGATTAAACAGACTGGGTGTGCTGAAAGCTCCTTAGGAGGTGCCGGTTGCCCTCCAGCTGGTCCCTCGGCTTCCTGTCTTCATTCTCGCAACAGAGGTTGCTTGTGAAGGCTTACTTTTACGGCTTCGCCGAAACTTGTTTCACCCTAGGTTCGTACCACTGCCCTCATGAATCGTCTTCACTTGCCTCTCATGCAAATGATCTTGATCTCAGTGATGCCAAACGACTCTAGGAAATGTTGGCCTACTCAACTTCATGAGATACTTCTTCTCATCTTAGGTTCTCCCAGAGATGTCCCTTTAGCCTATATAACTTCAAGACTAGTGTAGCTTGTCTTAGTTTCTCCGTATGCTATGTCTCTCTCGTATACCTGAACGCTGGGCGTCCGAGTTCTGACCGCCGAAGCCCAAGCATCGCGCCGACATGGCTGCGATGCTTAGCTGTTTCGGAAGATTACCTAGCTTTATCCTCAGAAAAACATTGTAGAGAGTTAGGCGTCAGTCATTCCTATCTTCTATAACACATAAGGCTCTCCCACTGCTCGGCGCCTTATGTGAGATTGCTTGCTTGAAATGTTGAAACGTTTCTCGAACTCGCAGTCTTATTTGGTAGTTTCAACCTCCCGTTTTTCTCTCGGGTTGTTGTCACTACCCCCTTAGTCTAGTTTCTTGTAAAGATCCTTTTT
>JAULCF010673913.1:0-10310 GCA_032361265.1 Devaleraea mollis | reverse complement strand
GTCACAAACAGCATCAACCTACACGACGCCATCACCCTAGATATAGGCGGCGGTAGCGCCCAACTCAGCCATATGCAAGAGCGACAATTTAATTCTGGTCAATCATGGCCACTCGGCGCTGTACGTATGACTGAAAACTTTCTAAAGTCAGATTCAGATTCAACCCCATCTACAAAAAACATCAAAGCACTCCGTAAACACATCCATGCACAAATCGGTAACTGGAGTGCAGACAAACCCACAGGTCTACCCTTAGTCGGCATGGGCGGTACAATCCGTAACCTCGCCAGCATCCAACAAAAACAAGAAAACTACCCTGTAGACATCATGCATGGCTACACCCTCACAAAAAATGCACTCGATAACATCGTCGAAATGCTCATAAGCAAAACCACAGCCGAACGCAAAAAGATTCCAGGACTCAACCCAGACCGTGCAGACATAATCGTAGCTGGTGCAATCGTCGCCCAAGAATTACTAACACACACCCAAGCATCTGAAATAATCATCAGTGGTCAAGGCATCCGTGAAGGTCTCCTTTACGACCATCTTTTTGATGACCCCAAGCACTCACTCGTAGCAAATGTGCGTGACTTCAGCATCTTAAACTTATCTAGAAGATACTACGATAACCCTGCCCACAACCAACAAGTACAAAAACTCGCTTTAGAATTATTTGATGCTTTAGAACCCTTACACAACTACGGAAGTTTTGAACGAGACCTACTCGCATCTGCTGCACTCATTCATGACATCGGCATGGCAGTGAACTACTACGATCATCATAAACACGGTTTCTTCTTAACTATGAGTACTGCTTTACCGGGCTTTAGTCACCGTGAGCAAGCACTACTTGCAGTACTCGTTCGCTACCACCGCAAAGGTAAACCAAACTTAAATAATCTTGGTTTAGATGCACTTTGGCAAGCTGATGACTTAGAGCGTGTTGCTAAACTCTCCGCACTTTTGCGAATGGCAGAATACCTAGAACGCAGCAAATCGCAACGAGTAAAAAGCTTGCGCTGTCATCTAGATAAAAACTATTTACAGATAGAAGTCATTGCAGATGGCGACGCACAAATAGAAGTACAAGCCGCCCAAGAACGCAGCGACTTGCTTTCAAAATCATATGGTGTACATGTAGAAGTTATGTTAGGCCATTAAAACTGAATATGTCATTCTGAGCATAGCGAAGAATCTCTGACGATAGCTCAAGATAATTTGATTTTTCTTGTAATACCCATCAAGATATTTCACTTCGTTCAATAAGACATCTGTCTACAACAAAACCATGTCATTCTGAGCATCGCGAAGAATCTCGCTTTTTAAATGACTAAAATTAACGTGACTTCTTAGAATCCTGAATACTATCACTCGTTTTAATAATCACATCCGTCAACAAACTCATCCAAGTTTTATCATCTTGATGTTCTTCTTCAGCGCTTTTTTCTTTAACTTTTACAGACACACTCTTTTTAGCTTTAGATACAGTTTTAGATTTCTTAGCTGGTACTGTTTGACTCTCAGCATCCAACTTAGCAGCAGCTTTGAGCACATCAGACAAACGGTTCATCCAACCACGTCCAAAGTGCTTCCATGTATCTTTTAAAGATATATAGTGCTGCATACGCAGTGCCATAAATTCAGCATAGTTATCTGTTTGCTTCAAAAAGCCTTTAGAACGGCTTACGCCTTGGTTTACGGCACAATCAAAGGCAGCAAGTCCAAGTGCAGGCGATAGTTCATCTGCCTTGATTGCATCCCAATAATCTTCTTTATAAATAGCTTTTGCTTGGGTTTTCGTTAGTTTCTTAATATCAAGTTTTGGGTAGGAGCGTTTACAAATACCATACTTTGTTTCGCCACCTGGATCTTTCGGGTTATCAACATAGCCACCTTCCCAACGGAAGATGACATCCATAGCTTTTTCAAAAGCGTGTTTAGACATAGTTTAAGCGTAATACAATTTTGTGAGTTTGTTAGGCAAAATTTTATATTACTACTGGCAAGAAAATTATCTCCTTACCAGTAGTAATACTCGCTATTATTGCTATTGCAATCTTATTTGATCAATAAATACAGTTTCCCCCATTGGTTTAAATCCATAACCAGATACATTATTTAAATTTAGACCATCATTCGGAGCACCTACAGGTTGTGTAGCAGAACGACTAAAACTACTAAGCGGAAGTGTCACTTGTTGCCAACCACTAACAGAATCAACAAACGATGTTTCAAAACGTTCTGCTGAATCAGGAGCTTGATACACTCGAACATAATCCACTTTCATACTTTGCGGGAAAGTAGTATCCGCACCTACAGCACCACCAAAGTTACCACCAACTGCCACATTAAGTAGCATAAATACTGGATCATTGAACACCCAATCATTTGGCGCAACATCAGCAGGCGTGGCTGTATGATAAAGAATTCCATCGACATACCACTTGATTAAATCTGGCTGCCACTCAACTGTAAACGTATGAAAATCAGTGTAAACAGGTGCACCAAAGTCATAGCTTTTACCAAAGCTTTGTCCACCCGCATATCCAGGTCCGTGAATCGTACCGTAGATTTCATTAGGAAGACGACCAACAAACTCCATAAAATCAATTTCGCCAGTCTGTGGCCAACTTACCCTATCAATATCTGTACCAAGACTCCAGAATGCAGGCCATAAACCAGCACCTTGTGGTACTTGAATACGAGCTTCAATCTTTCCATAGGCAAACTCAGCTTTGTGCGAAGAAATCAATCTTGCAGATGTATATTCACAGGTTCCGTAGTAACACTGGAGTGCGCCATCAGCCGCTTTAGCAGTTATGACAAGATTACCTTGTCCGTCAGTCGAAGCATTTGCAGGGTCATCTGTATAGTATTGAAGCTCATCATTTCCCCAACCATTTTTACCATCAGGTGTTACATCACCTATTTCATGACTCCAATTTTCTGAACTTGGTGGCGTACCAGCAGCTTCATTAAACTCATCGCTCCATACTAAGCCCCAACTTGTGGGTCCAGCGTCTACTGCTTTGTTATCTTTAAGTTCAACCGTGATTGGCTGTCCGCTTCCTGAACCATAAGCCCAGAATGATAATTCTGAGGCAGATGACCAATCCTGTCCTATAGCAAAGTCGCGTCCAACTTCAGACTCTACGTTTAATACACTTTCAACGACACCTTGACCTGGCAATGCTAGTGCATCGCCTGCATTAATCTGTGCAACCCCTGGCGTTGTACTTGCTGTTGTTTCCCATAAATAGGCACCTCGCTCAAAGTCATCAATCAAATTACTATCGTAAGCATCATCCTCTAAAATGAAAGCTGAGCTCTGCATAAACAAACCTGGAGCTACATTTTGAGGGTTTGAAAGTCTTAGAACAATACGTTCATTTCCTTCGTACTTAGCATCATCTAAAAGTGTAAGTGGGAAACTTTGCTCAGATGGACCAGCAAAATTAAAGCTTAATACACCGCTAGTTGCTGTATAGTCACGTGTCGAAAGTGCTGTACCATCTTCAGTTGTATAATTTACTGAGACTGTTGAAGGGTCTGTGTCATTTAATGGACGACTAAGTTTAACGGAAACTGTACCTGCTGAATTTTCAGCAATATCAAATCGACTCGCAGTAAAGCTAACCGTTAAAGGTTGAATTGGCGCAGTACCATAAAGCCCTACTTGATCAATATAGTAAACTTGGTCTCCACCTGTACCTAATGTACCCAGTGCCCAACCATGAATTTCAGTTGCTCCGAATCCATCATTAGGTGCACCATTACCAATATCTTTACGTATTAAATCTGCAAAAGGGAATTTTAGAAAGCGCCAGCCTGAAAAGTTATCAGCAAAACTAGCAGAAAACCTTTCTGCGTCGTCACTTGTTGAAGCAGCATTTCTATTATCTAGAATATCGATAAACATCGTCGTACCACTATTTTGACCATATAGCCAAAAGCCTATACCTTCGTATGCACTCCAATTTTGTGGTGTCCATGTTGTGGCAGCAGCATCTTCAAAGTTATGTACAAAACCTGCAAATGATGCAACATTTAAATCTAGTTTCAAAACCTGATTGTTAGCAGCTAAAGTTGGCACCATCATAGGCGGACTACTAGAAGTATTTATTCCTACAGTGCTATTTGGATCATTAAACGTTACAAAGCCTAATTGAACACCATCTGCATCAGTACCAGTTGCAAGTGAGCTTTCAAAAGGATCAATAACTACTAAATCTGTAGGAACAGAATAATCGTCATCAAGTATGGTTAGTGTAACTTCAGAGTTTCCACCAAGGGTTGCTCCTGTTGGGTTTGACAAAGTCAAAGTTAAAGTTTCATCACCTTCTTCAAGCGTATCTTGTAGGGTTAAAATTATAAAACTCTTTTGTATTTCTCCTACTGCAAATGTCAAACTACCAGAAGCAGCCATAAAGTCACTTGCATCAGCAGTTGCTGCTGCACTGCTATACTGTACAGTTGCAACTGAGGTAGCAGCACGACTCAACGCAATTGTTACGGTAGCCTGTCCACCTTCAGCAACTTCATAAGAAGACTCTTCAAAGGATACAGCTACATCTCCACTTGGTGCATAGAGTCGAATATTATCAATATCTGCTGTTCCTGCTCCAGGTGCTAATACAAATGCATAGCCCCACATTTCGGTTAAGCCTAAACCATCATTAGGTGCACCATCAGGCTGAAAATCAGTTGCACGAGTATAGTCAGCAAAAGGAACTTCAAATAGCTTCCAACCATTAAAGTTATCAACAAAGTTGTAATCAAAACGTTCTGAATTAGCAACATCTGGACCGTTGTCAAAAATTTCGGACTGCAACGTTAATCCAGAATTACTTCCCTTAAACCAAAAGCTAAAGCCAGTGTATCCGCTCCAGTCTTGAGCGCTAGTAAATCCATGACTAAGACCACCATAACCAGGTCCCCCGCCCCAACTACCAGAAGTAGCAATATTATAGTTTACTGTAGCAACGGTGTTATCAGCAGTTGAAGGAGAATAAGGTATCGGCAACATATTGGTAGAAAACACCATTGTTGTTGATGAACCTGAACCATCCCAAGCATCTGCATAGGGTCCAAATCCTTCAGGTACACCAGATTCAAAATCTGTAATAACTTGTGGAGTTCGGTATAGGCCAATGTCGTCGAGCATTAAGTTACCAGCGCCTGGAGCTAGAACAAAAGCGTAGCCCCACATTTGTGTCAGTCCAAGACCATCGTTTGGTGCAGCATCAGGGTTAAAGTCTGTTGCTCGACTAAAGGCACTAAATGGGATCTCAAATAACTTCCAACCAGTAAAGTCATCTGTAAAATTATAATCAAAACGCTCTGCGTCTGCTGCGCCTGTTCCATTATCAAAAATTTCCGCTTGGAAAGTTAAACCAGTGTTGCCACCATGGAACCAGAATGTAAAACCATCATAACCACTCCAATCTTGCGTAGTAGTAAAGCCATGACTAATACCACCATAACCTGGCCCACCGCCCCAACTACCTGAAGTAGCAATATTATAGTTTACGGATGCAACAGTATTTGCGGCATTGCTAGGCATTTTTGGTAGTTGCGACATAACTTCTTCAAGCGCTACAGTAGTTAATGAACCTGAACCATCAAATGAATCGGCATAAGGACCAAAACCTTCTGGATTACCAGATTCAAAATCTACAATTATATTGCTTGTTGGTGAAGTAGGTGGTGGAGGTGGTACATCCAACACAGTAAAGTTTGTAGTCCCACTTATATGATCCGATGCACTTGCAGAAACCGTGACGTCTTTATTACCATCAGTCAAATTGTCATTCAACACAGTTGCATTAAAGTTTACAGAGGCACTCCCTGCAGGAATTGTTACAGTGTTAGGTACTGTAAGTTCTGCGCTATCACTACTGTTCAAAGAAACTATAACTTGTGTCGAAGAATCACCACTACGTTCAATGGTGAATTGTACACTTCCTACCGTCTCAAGAGCAGATACCTGACTTACTGATAAGGTCAGTATTGGTGTAGGTAGAGCTGGTGCCGTATAAGACGTCCAATTTGCGCCCAAATATACCGCTGGTAATTCAACTGGAATAACAACATTTCTAATTTGTGCATCAGCAAAGTTAACAACCTTTGTACCAGAATGTGTTGTGTCCTTTAAAGAATAGATAGCGCTGTTCAGACTAGCTATCTGTGCATGGTCTAAGTTTGGATCAGAAACAAGTTCAGTGATTCCACCAGAAGGTACGTTCTTAACCCTAAAGCTTTCTAAATCGCTGCCCTGCATCCACCCAACGGTATGACCACTGTCAGATATGCTTGGATGTCGCAAAGAAATCCTACCAGGGTTAGAAACAACAATATCTGCAATAGCTGTAACTGCACCAGTTGTGGAATCAGTTTCTATACCATCCGATAGTTTATGCCGATATACATTTGTTCTATCTGGTTGATTATCAATGAATGTTATCCATTGACCATTGTTACTTAAACTAGGTTCAAAATAACCAACTAAACCATTCAAGACAGTTTCTGTGACACTACCATCCAAATTCCATTTCCAAATAACAATTAAGCCTTTACCATCAACTTGAGCGTTCCATGCAACAACTGTGCCATCTGCACTCATCGTCACATCAATCTGCTCGTAGTCATCATTTGTAAAAAACATAGGCGTGCCAAATTCATCAACTACAAAAATTTCGTGGTCAGATCCACCTGGATGAATCATAGAAAATACGGCTCTAGTACCATCTTGCCTACAATCCACAGATTGAATACTTCTACTTGCTTCTTGAACTCCAAACAAACCAGTTTTTTTGACACCAGTATTTGAAAGAATATGCCTATACAAACCCCATTTAAAATAAGAGTTTGGATCATGAGAGATGTTACACACAAGTCCATCAAGATTAGTGGTGGTCACTTGTGTGCTTAAAGCAACATCATTGACATCTAAATATGACATTGAGCTATCAGAGAAAGTATCTCCAACAGTGATTTCTCTCGAAATAGAACTTATAGGGCTTACAAAAGTAGCATTTTCCAAGTCAAGACCTGTAAATAAAAATTCAGCATTTAAGTCTTCCTTGAATGAAGACTCACTAGATAAATCTGAAACATTAGATGTGTTTTGATTACATCCTAAAAGGCCTAACAAGACCGCTAAAGCGCTTATTAAATATCTTTTCATTTCTTACCTTTCGACTAAGCCACCCTATCTATGTAGCCAAATTGCGCTCTAAGACACAATTTTATGCAATACTATAAGCAGAGGTGAGGGTGGTTGTTGACAACTTAAGAGTATGTTGCTGTAACAACATACTTATCTCTAAAAGACTGATTTGACAGAATGACGTTTAATTAAAGAAGGTTCAAACTTACATCTCACCTCCTCTTCTCTATTCTCTATTTGGGCAATCGCAATTTGAGCAGCAGCTTTGCCCATTTCTAAAAGAGGTTGTTTAATCGTAGTTAAGGTTGGAGATAAATATCTAGCAATAATGATATCGTCATAGCCAATCAAAGAAATTTCATCTGGCACAGAAATATTATTGACTTGTAGGGCTTTTAAAGCACCTGCTGCCATCTGATCATTCGCAACAAAAATAGCTGTAATATCTAAGCCACGCTTTAGTAAACGCTCAACAGCTACCTGTCCACTAACTTCTGAAAATTCACCTTCATAGACTAAACGCTCATCATACGGAAGATTAGCATCACTAATTGCCTGTCGATATCCTTGTAAACGAGCTCGACTATCAGGTAAATAGAGTGGGCCAGAAATGTGAGCAATCTTTGAATGTCCATTATCTATCAAAAATTGTGTTGCACTATAACCACCATATTCATTGTCTAAATATATACAGTTCGGTGACAAATCAACTATGTTCCGACCAATGACTACGAGATTATAATTCTCAGAATATTCAATCAATTCCTGATCTGAGAGAGCTTCAAAAAAACCGATAACTGCGTCAGCGCGCTGATCTAAATATTGGATACACTCTAATTCACGCTTACTATCTGCACGACCATTAGACACAAGTAAGTGCATATCATGCTCTTCAACAACAGCTTCTATACCTTCTAAAAGTTCACTAAAAAACGGACTGCTTAGGCTGTTCACAACCACACCTATGCCACCAGTTTTCTGTGTTGCGAGGGCTCGAGCCGTGGAGTTCGGCGTAAAGTTTAGCTGTTTAACAGCTTGCATAACTTTTTTACGTGTTTCTTCAGAAGTAGAACCACTCTTGTTGAGTACTCGCGAAACTGTTGAAATTGAAACGCCAGCCTGCAAAGAGACTTCTCTAATTGTTGTCTGAGCCATAATTACACCTAAATTTTTGGAAGCGCTTCCACAGCATTACAAATAAAACAAAAATTGTCAAGTAGTGTTACTAGGATTCCGTACATCTTAATCAATATCACAGCTATTAAAGACCTAAAAATACGTAGCTATTTGGAGTTTGATTTAAGTGTTTACAACAGGTTTTATCAGTCTTCTTCGTTTATTAGACAACCTTAAATAATTCTGAAAATCTTTTTTTACTTTAATGAAAATAGTGAAGGCAAATACAATATCCAAGTATCTTAATAAATGCGCTATAGTAATCTGGAAGCGCTTCCAAATATTGTTTAAACACTGTTAGCTTATTGAAGTATCTTTTCCCTTTCAGAAAACAAAAAAAGAGTGCCAGATTTCTCCAGCACTCTTACTCTATTACAAATACAAATGTCGTCTACATTCCAGCCATCAGTTGCTTACCAACATCAAACAATCTATACCAAACATTCGGCATCAACCCTAAACCAATCGTCGCAATAAGCGCAATCAGCACAGCCACATTACCCATCAAACTAGTAGGGTGCGGTACTTTAACAAAGCCCTCAAGTTGCTGAGAATACATGGTAATAATGACACGAACATAATAAACCACAGCCACAATACTAGTAATAATGCCAACTACAGCTAACCATGCATAACCAGCACTCAACGCTGCTTGGAACACAACAACTTTAGCAAAGAATCCTGCTAGTGGCGGTATACCTGCAAGGCTCAGCAAAAACACAGTCATCGCAGCAGCTAAGAACGGGCGACGTTTACCAAGTCCTGCAAAGTGCTCATAACTATCTCCACCTTGCTGACGGCTTACCAATGCAAGCACTGCAAAGGCACCGATGTTCATAAAAGTATAAGCCATCATGTACCAAATTACTGCTTTGGCAGCAACATCACCAGTAGCTAAAACTGCCATGCCTAAGTAACCAGCGTGTGCAACCGCAGAATAAGCCAACATGCGCTTAACTCCAGGTTGTACAAGTGCTGCAAAGTTAGACACGACAAGCGTAACAGCAATTAACACTGCAAGCAGTTGTAAAAGCGCAGGATTTAAAAATGGGAAACTATAACTTACAAAACGAAGTAGCGCAGCAATTGCAGCAGTCTTAACAACCACACTCATAAATGCAGTGACTGCAGTCGGCGCACCTGTATAAACATCGGGTGCCCATTGATGGAACGGCGCAAGCCCAACTTTAAAGCCTAGACCAGCAAGTATAAGTAGTGCTGCTAAACTCGCAAGCACACCTTGCGAAAAGCCATCAGCTGCCAGTGCAGGTATTATAGTTGCGTAACTAAAACTACCTGTTGCACCGTACATTAGCGCTATGCCATAGATAAAGAAGGCAGATGCAAATGCACCAAGCAAGAAGTATTTCATGCCAGCTTCTTCAGATTGACCAGCATCTTCAGTATCTTGATCCCATGCAGAAAGTACATAGACCGCTAAAGACATAATCTCTAGTGCGAGGATAAGTACGATTAAATCGTTCGCTGCAGGCATCATAACCGCGCCAACACTTGAGAGGATCAGTAGCGGATAATATTCAGGAAAATCTAACCCTTCAATAGGTATGAAATCAAAGCTTATGAGTATCGCAATTAAAAGGCCAATCATAATGATAAGCCCAAATGCCGCAGCAGGAATATCTACAACGTAGCGTCCACCAAAACTACTAAGCGCACCATTTTGCACTTCAAGCAATAAAGATAGATTGATAAAAAACGCTATACCAACACCTGCAAGACTCAACAATGCAATCAATCTACTTGATTTGATAAACAAAGCAAGAATCAAAGTTACAGAAGCAGTTATCAGCAGAACTATAGGAGGAAGTAAGCTAAAGAAATTAAGGTCTGTACCTAGAACAATCATTAGTGTGACCCTCCATCATCTTCAACATCTTTTGCTGTGCCAGCAGCAACTGGCACGTAGTCAAAGCTAGCTTCATGCGCTACAGCAACATGTTGA
>JAULCF010673802.1:0-10310 GCA_032361265.1 Devaleraea mollis | reverse complement strand
TTATTTTCACTGTGCTTTACTTTACTTTATATTTACATGAGCTGCTTGCAAATAAAGCTAAAGCTTACTTTACTTTAAATATTTCCTTAATAAATTTGCAACGCTGAAAACCTGTCATCTCTTACGGACAGGACCTGTTATAGTGGCTGCTTTGATCAGAGACCCAAGGTTTTGAGGCTCCAAACGTGGCGATCCAGTCTCTGAGTGCCCCCACTGTGCTATCAGTATCACACGTGCGTGTTTTTACCAACCAGATGCAGCTGCTGAAGCCATCCTTGATTATAAGCGTGTACTTCCACTTTTGCTCGCCTTCGCACATAGAGAAATAATCAAAATGCAGTTTTTCGTTTGGCCCACTTGCGTATAGGGCGTGAGCGTGCTCTCCAATAACACGCGATTGCCCTTGCGCGGACTGACAGTGCAAAAATGTGTTAACAAATGTCTTGATGTCATAGGTGATGCCTTGCCATGTAAAGTTTTCTTTTACATGGCTGCTGGTGACACCTTGACCTCTATGTCCTGCTGGAACGCAATGTCCCGTGATTAATAAATCGAGCTTGATTTGTTGATCTGACTTTGGCACAAAGATGTTTCCGTCGCGTAAGAGGCATCATAAGATCAGGGAAATATTTTAATTCCCATGGGAAGTGGCCTACCACATACTCGAATTGTGATTGTATGAGCACCCATCGCTTAATCTTAGACACCAAATATGCTGGCATAATTGGGTGGCTCTTCAGAGGGTCAAAGATAAAAAAACGAGTTCTGTGATCTGTATATATTCTCGTTTCTGAGCATTCTGTGTAGTAGTCTGTATGAGCCATCCCGTTGATCATTGCGAAAGCTTTTTTTTCGCATGTGCACCAACGTGAGATTACCCCTGTGAAGGAGCCGCTGTCGATCGCCAAAGGCTCCTGGAGTTGGTCGGCTTGTGGCTCAGCCACATCCTACATAGAGATTTCACTCGTGAGAACACCGGCCCAGTAGTGGTCTGAGTCGTCAGTGTTCAAACAGAGGTGTTGTTTCTCCGGGTCCAAGTAATTAAGTTGGACTCGCTCTTCATGAGTAGTTACTCTTCAATGAGTAGTTTGATATTCTCAAACGTTTTTTGAGTAGCCGTAGTCCATATTTCCGGCTCTATTTGAACCTTTGCGAAAGCGTTCGTTTAAGAGATGTGCTCCTAGTTAAGCTGAGGAAAAAGGTTTGTAACGAACACTATTTTTGGTAGTCCGGGATTTCCTTGCGCATCCAATTGATGGCGCAAAAATATTGCTGTTGGCCCCCCACCGTCTCGGGTTTTTTCATGGATAGCAAACAATCAATGCTTCGGGGGTCGAGGGTGATACCCTAGGCGGTCACGATACGACCGCACCACTTGTACTGTTGCGTAAGGAGGTTGCACTTAACCGGGCTTAGCGTGAAGTTCCGTTCATCGCATAGCCCGAAAAACTTCTCCTTCACTTCCATGTGCTCTATGAAAGTGTGGTGTGGAGGAGCCAATCGTCGAGCCATACAAGGTGGGGTAGTGGGTAGGAGCGGGGTGGGCCTCCTTTTTTTTATTCTGCATCTTGAGGGCATCGTCCAGTTACGCTTCTACTTACGCCGTATGTTGGCAAGGTAGGCGCCCTACGCGTTGATGTACTCGTCCTACGTCATGTTTGCGACATGCAGGCATTTATGGAAAAATGGTGCTGGTCCTTTCACGTCTCCTGGTTGATACAGAATGGGCGATGGTCTTCATCGTAACCAATCATCCTATTCATCTCGTATTGAAATGCTGGATCGCGCAAAACGGCGTGGAGCGTGTGTAGCACGCTTTCGCGCGGTAGGTCCAGAATCTCGAATCGATTAATTTGCCGGACTCGCTGCGCTGGTTATCCCTGTACGCGCCGTAAATGGCCGCTAGCTTGTCCGAATCGGCCTACGCGTGAAGAATGGACATGGCTGACATGGACACCGCCTTCTGCGCGGCCGCGTATTGTGTCGCGGACGCGGATTTCTCCTTATCTTCTACCGGCGGCGCGCCCTCCATCGTCGCCACGGCTGTTGCCACGTTCGCGTTGCGCGGGGAGGGGATAGTACCTCGTCGCAGTTTATTTCATGCGGATATAGGATAGCCGCGTCCGCCGCCTTCTCGCCCGCCGCGTTGCTGCTGTCCGTTTTCCGGGCGGTCGCGTCCACGGCCTCGTTGCGAGGGCCCGTTAGACAGGCTGCTCGTGAAGAGGTTAGTCAAATGCCGGTTCGGGACCTGGTCCACGGACACGTTCGTGTGGTCACGGTTATGTAGGACGAAGACAGCGGCGCGCTTCTCCTCTTTGAGCGACTCAAAGTCGTCGCGGGCGTCATGGTCGCTTTCGCGGAGCTTCATCAGGCGATCGCGAAGGGTAGCGTGCGAGATAAAACTGCATATGGTCTTTTTAGCTCGTATTTGTCGCCATTTTTCTCCAAAATACCATCATAGTCGAGGGAGTCGCGAAACACTTGATTGAAAGATGGTAAATTCATTGGCGCTTGTCGTGAGCGCCTTTTTCTGCGGGCAGCGTAGATTCTGGTCACGCAGGAATGTTAATGGACGAAGGATTTGGCGCTGCTCCAGCCGGCGAGTGTACATGTCGTACAACTCGTCGTCCGTAACGTTCACCTAGCTTGGATTGCTGCCGTCCTCTTGTAGTACCCATCGGCGGAGAGGTTGACCTCTAGCCATTCCGCGGGGATCGTTTCCTTGAATGAGATGACCGGTGGACGCTTATTGGCTTCAAACGTGTGCTGCTCGCGTCGCACGTAAGCCTTGTACGTCTGGACGGCAAGGACGGGATCGCGGTATACGTCGAGAATGCGCGTCTTCGGCGGTGCTTCTCCTGTGCCTGGAAGCACGAGCTCATTTAGTGTGGCTACGAGGGGCTTGGGGCTGGCGCAGTTGGCGTCAACTGACTTGTGTCAGGGAGAAGGTGCCTCCATTCTCTCTGGTAGTCTCATGCATGATCCATGCGAGAAAGGCGTTGCGTTCGGCCTTGTCGTTCAGGGCCTTCGCTAATTCCTCGAGGTCAGCGCTTCGCGACCAATTAGTCTGAAGTGGGTCCGACGTCTGTCGTCCGTAGCTGCAGCGAGATTTTCGGCCTCGGCCTTCTCTGCTGCTTCAATCTCAGCCTGCAAAGCGGAAGTCTGGGCGGTCAGATTGTTCATTAGATGGTCTGCCTTGATGAGGAGCGAGGGGGCTCTGTCCTTGTCACGTGTTTGAAGGGCACGTCGTGTGCCTCCCGCGGTAGTTTCTTTTCGCGGACCCAGATTATGCGGAGGGTCATGTCGTCAAAAGAGTGTCCGGCACATTCGTTCATGAATGCGGCCTTTGTTCTTTCGAAAGCCGCCGAGTCTCATCTTGGCGATCCTCATTGGCTTGGCTCGCTAGTTACGGGTCCCAATAGTCCTCGTATTCGAGCTCCTCGCTGTTATTGCAGCCGCTTGTAAGCGGCTGGATGGGTGGAGAGTCGTCTGCCATGCGACAGTTTGCCTTGCTCGCGCTTACTGTGGTTGCGGTGAGCGGGCGGCTCTCGTCGGATTTGCCGGTCCCGTCCCGCTTCCGCAAACGCTCTCCAAGCCCCTACATCGTTGTGATGGCCGGAAGTGTTTTCAGGTGGTGGTCGATATATCCCCATTCGGAAATTCGAATTGATGAGCACTGCTAAAGGAAGCCTAGGGAGAAAGGGCGACGTTATCGGATATCGGATGGAAAGGACTATAGACTACTGGAAGGGTGAAAGAGAGTAAGAACTAGAGGAATGGTCAAGCGGGACATCCTGATTTTTCCGGCAGGAAACGTGAAAAATTACGCCTTTTTGACAAACACGGGCCAGTTTTAACGCAAGGCAGTCGTACGCTGGGGCCGGAGGCCCAGGTGTTTTTCTTTGGCCAAAAATCGCGGGAATGAAAACTTATGTCCAATTTTGAGTCAGGCAGAATTTTCATTGCTCCTTTCAGGAACGGGTCGGGTCATTTTTTTTCCTGCCAGACAAAATCCGGGACAGGCTCCACCAGCCGCAGTCAAGATCCGGGGCCAAACTTTGGAAAGGAACCGAAGACAGGTTTGTGTACAGTTTTCTGAGCCGGGACCAGCATTGATCTACTCTAGGTCCTACAAAAAGAATCTTTAAAACCTCGAACGCAAGCACGTCACACTCAGAACCTGAAAAGCATGATTGGGGAGATCTCATACACCACGTTACAACGTAAAATATGTAATATGTATGATAATATCGCATAATAAGGTTAATATATTTATAATAGAATACGTATGATAGTTCATGATTAAAGATAAGGCTCATATTCTGCCCACCCTCGACGGCCTAAGTGCGAGCACGTGGGATCAAGGATGCGCGTGTGGTTTTGGGGAGAGAGCAGCTATTTGCGTGTCAATATAATCTGTGAGCGAGATGAAGAAGGGCAACATTAGACCGAAGTAAGCTTTCAGGGACAAACCTTACTACACTGTATTAACTTTATTCTCACGTTATGCCAATAAGACTAAAAGACCCGATGAGATGTGGAGGAATTTTTGCTGATGGCGAAAACCCTTTAAAAGTAAGAATGAACTGCAGTAGCAATTTTAGGCCAAGAAGGATCATTAATATATGAAGGAGTTGCTCACTACCTTTGTGGACTTTTTGAAGAGATCCACAAAGATAGTACACAACTGTTTCAAAGATTCGTAATAATTCTTTGTGTAACTATTGCTATAGTTCGTTTATACTTTTAAAGGTTATTCGCAAATCAACCCAAATACCTTAAGGTCATCAGGATCTGTAATCTTAAGATTAAATTCTGTAGCTCTCGAAGAGATCGTTTAAAAAAGTAAGAACGAATCGTAGATGCAGCTACGCAAGAAGTATACACAGTATCTTAAAGAGTGGCGCACCAACTTTCTGGGTATCTTCTTTAAGAGATCCACAACTTATAAAACCTTCATAAGATTTAATACTTAGGTTCTTACCAAATCAAAATAAATACCACCAGGTTTCATTAAGTCATTTAATCTTATTGGCGTTATGTGCCAATAATACTGATAGACTTGTAGGTATCAGTAGACGGGATAGTAACATGTCAGCTCTAAAGGTTTGGATCTGAATAGATAAGGGGGCGGAGGGAGAGGCAGTGCGATGACTAGGTAGGATGGGGCCGGGATGGAGCTGGGAGCTGATGACTGTCGGGACGGTGCCGGGAAGGTCCCAGAACGGTGCCGGGACGGTGCCAGGTCAAGAGCAAGTGCTCTAGAAGGCTTCTGGGACCCAGGTGGTGACGGGAATGCGATATTTAGATCTCCAAGCAAAACCAATGTCAGGGAATCTGAAATCTTTCTCAAGACGGGACAGGCAAAACTTGCGGATAAAGATAATCGGCAGGCAAAATCCGGTCATTTTTTAGTTTGCAAAACAAAACTCAGGCATATTCAAGCTGTTTTTATGATACCACAAATTTCGACAGACACACCGTGGGTGTTTCGAAAGACGGTATTCATAGCTCCGAGCCCTGCTTGCCGTCTTTCGAAACTCCCGCGGTGTTTCTTTCGAAATTTGTTGTATCATAAAAACAGCCTGAATATGCTTGAGTTCAAGCGGATAAAGTGGATTTTTTTTCCCGCGTCAAGGTGGTATTTATGACTGAGTCAGTTATAAATACCACCCTGACGCGGGAAACAAAATCCACTTGATCCGCTTGGTCATAACCCTAGTAAGCAACCCAGATCACGCACATGCAAGATGATGTGTGACCAATTGCTCCTCTTGGGGCCAGGGCGAAATTTGTATTCCGCCCCTGAGTTGATTAGGTTTCGGCCAGTCAAACCCTAGCGGGTTTTCTAGGCTGTGAATGAGGCGATTTTGCACTGGCCCGTAAACTCACTGTGCTTTGCTGGAAGTGGCTGTTGCTGAGAGCCATTTGGATCTCTCAGAATAGTCGTTGCGACTCTAACCAAACGGCACTCCTGTACGTGTCTAGCTTGCCATCTAGTATTAGATGGCAGTAACGTCACTGTACGCAAAGCACATGACGTGCTGTCACGTGAGCGTGTCAGATCTACAGCAGATCTACTGTCTTGGGTGAAAAGTTTGGATCTGAAAGTCCCGGCTCGCTCTCAGTTCCGCTTCAACCTTCTCTGCCACTTCTGGTTCCGCAGAGTCTACCAACACGCCAAAATTTCCCAATCTGCCAAAAAGTAGTTGCCTCTGCGCCCACAACGGGGGGTCAATTAACTCGCATCGTCCTGTGCCTTCCTCCTCGCTACCAATGTTTCTAAGAGGGCGGGGCTTTTCATGCGGGATCCGATCGCTTTCAAAAAAGACGTGATCAAAAGAAGCAACTTCGGTGGCAGGATAGGCGACTTCTCTTTGGACGATGACTTCGGCCAATATTTCTTGCGTCACTACGTATCTTCCGATGAGCTCTCGTGGATCACCTGCCGCTGACTGCTAGTCGAGTTTCGATCGTGTCGAGTGGCCGCTCTTCCCTTTCTTATTATTTTTCCTTTTCTTAATCTCTTTGTCGCCAAACGTTTCGAAAAACAATAAAATGTCCTCTCACCTTCAGTTTCTCAAGGATCTCGTTCATTAGCCGGGTGGCATGTGATCTTTGTTTAAGGGGCCAAAGTTTCATGAGCGATGTCGTGATCCAACTGACCAAATGAGGCGGAACAGGTACTTGAAAAGTCGACAGATAGAACTGAGTTAAAATAGCAGTGACAACTACGTCTGTAAAAAATGGGGGCTGGAAATGGGGCGAAAACCACAAAACATTCTCGCACTTTTTTTTTGTTAGTTCTGGCACTTAGACGAGAGATTTGCGTAAGTCTCGCCGAACGTGTGCCACCATTTCTCGTCCATTGTGCCAGAAAATTGTACCGGAAAAAAAATCTGTTTATAAGGCCGGAACCAGCATCAGAATATTTTTCACTGTAGCCGGAAAGTTTGGGCCATCATGGCGAGAACTCAGTCAAGACGCCTCCGATCGTACCTGATGTTTATGGTTTTTAAACCGAATAGCAAATACGCCCACAACTATTCTTAAAAAGAACAGTTATGGGCGTATTTTCTATTTCTATCGCAGTGGGAATAGATTAGATTAGAAAAGCTCACTTTCAAACTTTTTTTAGATCTCACATATTTCACACACACCAGATGCACTACCGTGCGATTATCAGAATACATCGTAAAACGGGGGTGGGGGTGGGGCTAGGGTGGGGGGATTGAACGGTTTGGGAGGTGCAGAAATTTGGTAGGTGGGAAACAAAACTAAACTTAACAAAACCTAAACAAAATCATAATAAAACCAAAACAAAACCTAAACAAAACCTAAATAAAACCTAAACAAAACCTTACCTATTACTAAATTCTAGCCGGAGGCGGCGGCGGGCAGACCTACGATGGCATCGAAGTCGCTAAGCGTGGCGAGGCGATTTCGATCGAGCCCACGGCGATAGCGATCGAGCCGTTGCGAGCGCCTTTCGCGAGGGCGAGGGAAAGGGAGGCGCGCCTAAAAAACGAGTAATGCAGAGAAGCCATAGCGTGTTTGATCCAAGAGGGAAATGGAGGTAGACCGGAAAGACGAGGCGAAAATAACAAACCACAGGCGGCAGGCGGCGCCGCAGGAGGGGCGAACAAGGCTACAGGGGGCGTGGGGGACACAAGGAGGGACCTGAGGAGGCGAGCGAGAGGAAGGAGTGGGGGGTAGAGGAGGGTGGATGGTGGCGATGAGGAGGCCAGGAAACGTACTTTGCGACCGAGACGTTCATGTGGAACCTGGCAGGTACCGGTGGCACAAACTTGACGCCTTATGAACTAAGGAGGCAGGAAACTGCACTTTTTATTTCAAAAACAAACGTACACGTGTGTGAGAACAGACGTGTGATAATCAATATATACGTTTGAACATCCCCTGGTACCATTTTCTCCTTTATTTTTGACGGTACTCTCGAAATCAGATCAAGCCCTGCCTCTATCATACCACATCAGTTTTGCGATACTCCTACCGCTTCCATAAAACAACGTGGTTTTTACACGGCTGTGACGCCATCATGGCGAATTTATTGGCTTTTTATATATAGCCACCCTTAGCTGGTGAATGTGAAGGCGCCATCCAGCGTAGGAGCAAGGTGTCGAAAAACCATTCCACGAGATGTCGCTCTTATTAGAAATTTTCGCGGACCGGCCGTTGCCTTATCCGCCAATCCGACGCGCTAAGTTGGTATGCAGTATTTTAAGTCAGATACCGCCAACAAGGCCTAACCAACTTCTTTAGACTTCGATTCAGATCTATTTTTGCACGTGCTTACTAAGTAGACTTATGCCTATGATTTTACAAGCGACTGCTTTACTTTCAATAAATATAAAATTCTCGTTATTGTATCCAGGTAAAGCAGCCATATAGCAGTTGTAAGAAGTATGTGTGACTAGCTGAAAAAGATCTTGAAACAGTTAAGCATTGCACCACTTTTCCAACTCACATGACCTTATAGACGTCTAATAAGTACAAGAAAACACCTCCCAAGACACCCAAGGGCTCCGATGTCTGGGAATTGAAATATGACTTATTTTAACTTGCTGTGCGCAATAATAGTTCGTAAATGCTGAAAATCTCCAAAACCTATTTAAATACTGTCTCAAACGGTCTTTAATACAGCACCGCTTGGTTTCTCAAAGTGTATGCGCCCTAGATAGACAGTTTAAAGGCCGCCATGTAGTTAAAAACGAAGTGCCGATCGCTTATTAGGCGACCTAAATGGCTTTGAAAGGAGAGTTATATTACAGTTGAAGAAGAGCGAGTTTCTTTTGGACGATATAATTAACTTTCTTCGCTCTGAGAGGAGCAATAGCGGTTTATGAGCACCATAAATGGCTGCGGTAACGTGAATTTTTATTATTTTGCCCTGCAAACGAGACTCCTTTCTACCGGAGATTGCCTAGCTTGAGCCAGCGTTGTTTGCGTCCAATTTAATTAAGAAACGCACTGCCGGGCACCAGCTCTAGGATAGCAATAAGCTATACAAGAAAGCTTAAAGTGATTCCCTTCGCGGAGCATCCATCTTTCCCGATCGCACAGTGTTGCACCGTATGCCGCTCCGGCGAATGTAACTGTACCGCCTCCCTGGCGCTTTGGGCCAATGAGAGGCCAGTATCGCTGAAACCCTTCGGTATCTGAGATACCTGATATTAAAAAGAGGGAGAGAAATACAATACTAGCCTACTATGGTATTTTCATACTCGAAAGGCTTATTACTTCCATTTTTTAATCCAAGCTCTACTAAAAATCATCAGTTTTTTTAATTAAACCAAGAAACCTCACAGCGTAGCGCTTGTGGTTGGTGACGGTGCGAGTGGGCGCCAATCTTTCAGCTTATGGGTTGGGAAGTCTTGAAGCTTTTTATTAATCAAAACTTCCCGACTTCCCACCCCATCAGCTGAAAGGTTGCCGCCCACTCGCACATTAAAGTTATAAAACTTTAATTTTATAATAAAGTTTAAACCCTTTATTCTAAAATTAAAGTTTAATAATTTTATGACAGCCAAATCGTGTAAGAGCGTGGGGTTTCTTTGAGGAAGATAAAAACATGCGCGCGTCCACCGATTATGTCGCGAAATATCTCGTCATACGCGGAGCTCGGAGCGACAGACATATCCTCAAAGATTCGCGAGGACTTAGATTTCTCGGCACGTGATACGATAGAGAGCGCTGTCGTGATTTGATACGATAAAGTGTACTGTAAAGAAGTCTCGAAATTAATCGGCATTTGATAGTAAGACAGATGAGATCTCAAAACGCGTACAAAAGCTGTCATGAGCTGTCGTGCTTACGACAACAACGAATATTATACGTTTCATACGCTTGCAGTCATGCGATATTTAGACGCGAATCTAATCAACGAAATAGTGAAAGTCTCCTTAATATTTAGCAGAATAGAAGCCTGTGTAGAATTATGGGGTTTCTATTCTTGATTTTTCAGAAACATTGCGCTCACCTTGCTGTAACTTTATAAATACTGTCCGCCATGCCGTGAGCGTTCTAATGATACTGCCATGAATCCCTTATTTGAACCTTTTTATTTATTTTGCCCTTTATATCGTTTCGGCATTTTCTCAATTGTCCGACCTGAAAAACTATTTGAACCACATTGCAGAGGAGAACCAGACCTTTCCAGTGAGCTACACCACTATAAAACAGACGTCTGTAGCGCAAGCGAGACCGCGCCCCGCAAGGAGCACACTTAGTGTACATTGCGTAGTCTCGCTTGCGATCCAGACGTCAGTTTTTTAAGCGGTGTAGCTCAC
>JAULCF010673691.1:0-10319 GCA_032361265.1 Devaleraea mollis | reverse complement strand
TTGAGAACGTAACTCATATGCGTTATTTAACGTAAAGCTTTCACTAAAAATAACGCATCTGACTTACGAAAAAAAAATCAATTACAAAAAAAACTGTTGGGTTTGGTCGCTCTAGTGCGCTTTATTCTCAACGCAGAGAGACGCACTCTGCACCTTCTAAAATCTCTTTCCGATCTGATGAAAGTGCCCGTCTCGCTACAAAAAGCTCCCGCTGTTCCATTTCCCTCTGATATGGCCACCTCTTCCGCTGTCAAAGCTGGAACAACAGCGCGATCACGCAGTTCTACGTCCACCTCTCGATCTTCGCCGGGAGCGAATTCTCCCGAGCCATCTAAATAAACCTCCACTGCCCTTTCATAATCTTCCTCATCGTAATCTTGCTCTTCTTGATCTTCCAATAATGATGATCCTGGAATTTCTTGAACAATGCCGCCGCGACCCACATGTATCACACGAGGGGATCCAAAACCGGAGTATTCAGAGCACTTAAAATAAAATCTTCTTTCCCAGCAACCTTTCCATACTTGATCTCGTTTGATCGGCCAAGAGCTCCTAGAGATTTCTTATTATCCTTTTCCATCTGGATCCAAGCCGCTAGTTTTGTAGATTCGCGATGCACGTCAACCACGTCAGCAATTGTATTCGCAATACCCCCAACAGATTTCAATGCCACAACAAGCTGAGTCGCAGTAGTGACGTCGTTCCCCTCCCGGCAAAAAACACACACTCAATTCATACCGACACTGAAGTGAGCGTCGCAGGCAACTTTTCCATCCGCTGGCTCGCCATGCACAAACTCAACAAGATCAATACCATGGCTAGCACAAAAAAATGGTAACGCGGCAGGCAGGATACGATTCTGGTAACATCCGGCGTTATCGTTTTCGATAACAACCTCGGTGATGTGAGCCATGGTCTTCTTTATCCTGTACAGCGCAGCATCAATAACACTGGACAAGTTCACCCAATCTTGTTTGGTCTCGTTTCCAACAATCCCATCCAAGAAAAGCATAGAAAATTCAGTAGCGAAAGGATCGGAGGGATCAATAG
Source organism: Devaleraea mollis (assembly GCA_032361265.1). NCBI lineage: Eukaryota > Rhodophyta > Florideophyceae > Palmariales > Palmariaceae > Devaleraea > Devaleraea mollis. The sequence continues at coordinate 9,269 of JAULCF010673691.1, read as the reverse complement.
AAGGATCTAAGAACTGGGCAGCAACGCCGTGCCAAGGGAAGCCTTTCTTCCCAAAGAAATCTATCTGTGTCTCGTTGTACAGCATAGCCAAAAAAATCATCTTGTAGTCCACAGTCAAGATGACGCGATGATACAGCTAATTTTCCGTAATTTCGACGCGAATAGATTGAATATGCGCTTGATGTGCTCGTAGCCTGTTTACATGGTCCATGTACACGCGAAATCGTTTCTGCGCCTCGTCGAGAGCAACGCGAGCATCTTCGCGATTGGCTGGTATGAGATGCTTCAAGTTTCAAATTAGATCAAAAGGCAACATGCAAAGCTTACACTTGACTTCTCTGGAAGTTCCCCCGCTTATGCTTCCGTCTAGAGCATGTGACGAGCATTGAAAGCCATCGAGGTCGGTGCCAGTAGTGCTGACGTTATTTTCGCCAAATTCATGGCGCAGAAAAACTCTAACACGTTCTAACTCGATGTCTAAAGATTTGGCACGCTGGGGAGAAATGCACTGGCCAGTGCTGAGCATCTTTACAACTCTCCTCAAATAATGCAGGGGCTCATACACTAGCTTAGACACAATATAAAAAGCAGAAGTTTTATTAGCCTGCTCACGAGCCGTCAGAGCGGAGACCAAAGTAAAAAATCTCGTTCGGCCAATCAGTTTGAAGGGGCATTCGTCTAAGAGTAACCGATGCTGCCTATACAAATTGGTTCGAGAATTATTTCTCGTGATAGCCGTAAGTAGCAGTACCTTTGTCCCAATCCGAATTCGCTTCACGCCCCAGCTCATAATTTGAGCGTTGCTCGTGTGGTAAATAAACCGAATGAAGTGAAAGATGGAATCATCCGAAACTCTTCGGACGGTCCTCTTCTTTTTTTCAATGAGATGTCTTGACTTGCTGCTTAGCAATTCCAGCTTCCCCTGTCGAAATGAACGGCGATCCAACATCGATGTTCGGCGTGAACAGTCAGCCCCAATATCGTTAGGTACTTCATCGCCATGTTCTTCTTCATCCAGTGAAACATCTTCGGGCATATCCTCGTCCTCCGCCGCAGACACCACATCAGCCCGATGAGACTGAGTCTCTCCAATGCCGTCAATAAAACTTTTCGAAGTAGAGCCTAATCCAATAGCACATGTGCCAGCACTAGCAGTAGTTTCCGTCCCAAATATGGAGGTTGAAGCCCCGTCGCCACCACTAGATTCACTGGGTGCGGCTCTTGCTGCATCAGCATCATAGTCTCCTGGAGACTCTTCGGAGTAGCCCAGCATGCGATAAGTGGCTCTTCGAGGGACATTTCCGCAGGCTAAAGCCCGAATCGCATGCCCTTGGTTGCTTTGCACTGGAGAGCTTCTATACGCTTCGGCCAACGATATACAGGACTCATCGCTTTGAAAACGTGAAGCGTAAGAACTTGCGTCGTTAGAACAAAGAACTTGAGCTATTTTTCTATGCAATGCCGTATAACCCTTTCAACCCGCGCCAACTCGCCCTCGCTGATGGCTGTCGTATCCGAAGATAAACGCGAGTGGGGCAAATTATTGGCTAGACTGCATTGCATACCCAGCGCCGCCAGGACGTTCTTCACTTCCGTGGAGAGAGTTGATCTTGAGAAGAGGGGGTTCGATGAGCTAGGCTCTGTGGAAAAAGTTGTGCGGGACATGTAGCCCGGGCAAAGACGGTTCCAAAACTTCCGCCGCCTCGACCTCGACAGCCATTTGCCTCGTCGCCGATGTTGATGCGGCTGCAGAAGCTCTAGGAGGTCTGGCAGACCTAGAGCGAGGCCTCGGAATGGAGTCTTCGTCACGGGTGGGAGGACGACTGCGCCCTCGGCGTTCAAAGAAACAGCAAACAACACAAATCGGTCCCCCAGAATCTGACACGCAAGACGCACACGCGCCTTTCTTGTAACGAGGAAAGCGGCCGCAGGACAAGGAGGCGGAGGCGGACATGACCAGCTAGCTTCTTCTCGATTGATACTTGATGAAGCAAATGACAGGTGCGGGAGCGGTCTGTGCAATCAAATTGATATAGTAGAGTAAAGCAGCGTTTCGATTTCTCTACACGAGCGAGGGAAGAAGTCTGATTCAAGGCGTCAGTCTGGAAAGGCGAGGAATGGGCTGTTCTTTCTAAAACTTTTCAAATCTCTAGCTAGCTTCATAGCTCTAGCTAGAGCTTCATCATAGGAGCCCGAACGTATCACTGCTACTTCTCCAGCTAGAGCTAGAGAGCTGTAACGGACTGTAAGAGAATGAGGTAGCGAGCTGTAAGCTTCCAAACAGTTTGTGGCCCGTCCAGATTGTGTATTTATTATATTAGCTATGACAAACTCGACTGTCTGGGCGCTGTCACCTTGCAAAAGTAGCTCCTCTTTGAGGCAGATTCGGCTGTTACGTACTGATCGGACACGTTAGCGAAAGGCACCACAGTGCCAGAATTCTCGCAAGCTTTCCAACGAACTATCGCGCGACTTCTGGCGATGTCTTGCCCCTTTTTAACCCAAAATATCGTCCTCAAAAAAGGCCGTTTTTGGTACCCTCGAGCGGTGTGCTGCGACTTAAGATATTCTTGCTAACTTGACTAGAAGACTGCCATTTTGCCATTTGCAGACTAACTGTACTTAGGGTGACCCCTTACTGTACTCTATATCTCACAATGATCTGCACCAAAAGGAACGGTCCTCAGGCTTTGACTTTTCTTGCCGCTGGCATTTGAAGTCCTGTGACTAGATTTCCTTTCTTCCAGTGTAACTCTTTCTAGTGTACGCAGAAGTAGTTAGGAAGTTTCTATCATAACCCCCATTTAGAAATACACAGAAACAGAGCTTACTCATCGGGCTTCGGACAAGTGGACCGTCATGTCGATCATCTTACCAGATTCGGCCCGAACTTTTCAACTCATATGAATTTATCACAACTTCTGTGACCTCCGTTTCACTCATCTATTCGAAATAAGTTTTCCCGACCGATTTCAGCTCAAATCCTCTTACTGTGCCACTGCCTCGGGAGTCTAGAATCTTCTTTAGGGCACGGAAAGAGTCTGGAAACATATTTTTTCGTAGAATCTCCATCGTAATCTTTCATGTTGCTCATTCGCATGCTTGACTGGTTAGCCCCATTACCTTAAAAACCTAGACTTCTTCTCCCACCTCGTAGTTATGCAGTGCAAGCCACTGTTTTATCATAGTCTTTGGCATTTCTTTCAGTCGGTTGGCGAGCGGCGCGGCTCCTGTTCCTATCCTGGCCCTCTCGCACCTTAAAAGACTTTTTGAGTGACCTCCCTTAGGACTCGCCAAATTTTCCAACAGAAGTAAGAGATTCAGTAGCACTGCTGATATTGTGAGCCCAAAATGCCCGATGTCTGAGTCGTCAGGGACCTATACTAGAACTTTTTGCCTTGGAGCCTTGGGCAAGATGACTCTGTACTATCAATAGCTTGAGTGTTTCGACCTGACCCCTCCTTCTTCAAGACGTTCCCGATTAAGCGGAGCATAACTCGGAAACACACAATTCGAGATTCCTCAGAATCATACTGGTAGTTCGAGACGTCCTATTCGAAAGATTGCTGCCATTATGGATCTCTTAAAACGTGTGGTAGTGAAGGTATTTGTAGTACGCGCCGGGGTCATAGAGGAACTCTTTTCGGTGTGTACGCAGAAGTAAAATAGGATATTCCCGATGTAACCCCCACTTCGGAGTACACGAAAAAGACCAAAAAGTCTTGATTTTCTGTCAGTTAGTCATCTGATGATCTTAGAGCTACTTAGCAGTAGCCATCTCTCATATATATTGAAGAGGATGAATTTCGCCTAGCGGGTAACAGTCCCTTGTGTTGGCGCCGTTGATCGAACTGGGAGTCTAATGTTTTCTTGGGGATGAAATCCTATTTGATTCCTATCGGCGATTCAATTTATTCTCATATTCCAGCTTCGAGGTGCTTCTGAAACTGCTGCTGTCCGACTTCTTTTTCCCCGAGAGAATTTCGTCTCCAAGAAGGAGGGCTCGTAAATCTGATCGCACATCTGGACTTTGGATCCCTGGAAATTTCATAGTTTTGATATTAGTTATGATAGGGTCCCGACCTGACTGGTGATCCATGGTCTCGTGTGATGCGTACCGTCCCAATAATACGCGTATTTTTGGTTTGCTGTTCGTATCAATACGTATTTTTGCGCAGTTTTGCGTATTTAACCGTATTTTCGCTTGTTTTCGCTCAAACCGGCGTATTTTTCCGTATTATTGCATTTTTCGAGCTATTAAAGGCATTCTAAAAATCCGAATATTTTATTACACTTCGGCAACTTTTCACCTTTATTAGCTTAATGCGGTAGCAGACCACGTTTATCATGCACCGCTATGATAACACGGTATGATACATATATTATAGCGTATTTTTGCGTATGGCGAGAGAGACCGACCGTATCTAACCGTATGATACGCCAAAAATGCGCAAAAATACGGCTTGAGTCGGTAGTGTTGCGCCGTAATTATTCATGACTTGTAGAAGATCTTCAGCAGGGGTCAGGCTCCTGAAACTGTTTAGGGGTGTCGATTGTTTTGTGAGATCTATAGTTTTGTCTAGTTCCGGCTGGTTTTGTCTTAGCGAACCAGTTCTCCCGCGGCGGTTTTCTTTGGACGGCCGAGGGTCGGGGGTTCTATTGACAGCGTAATGCGACGTAGCTGGATGTCGAGACGGATGGCTCCACTTTGGCTTTGACGGTGTCACTCGTGTTTGATAAATTAAATCGACGGCGGCTGGTGGCTGGATTTGTGCTGCTGCTGGCGGCGGCAGCTGATTTATGGCTGCTGGGTGACGTTGGTTGCGGCTGACGGTTAGCCTCCGGTTGGCGGATGTATCTTCGCTGCTGACGGCGGCGGCTGCTGGTTTTTGGCTTCTTGGTGACGTTGGTTGTGGCTGGCGGCTGGTTTCCGGTTGGGGGTTGGCTCTTTGCTGCTGCTGGAGGCGGCGGCTGGTTGCTAGGTATTATCCCGCGATTGTTCTTCTTTATGGGGACCCCTCTTACCTAGCACTGTCATAACCCCCACTTTCTGGTGATCAGCCTTGCCTCTTTTATAGTCTGCAAAATAAAAAACTAGCTGTAGGCGGAGGCAGTAGAAAAAATGTCCTTATTTTGAATACCTTCGCCTGCGTAATTTGCTCTGCCCGGATGTAGTTGACTCTCACTATCTTCAACCTGACTCCTGGATTTCTGGGGCCGAATGATACTTTTTTGGATGCAACATAAACTATATCTTTCTTCGGCGAGGGTTAAGGGGAAGCCTCCTTGGTTTCGTCCCTCGCCTTTGTAGTTTTTTGCGTCTAGTTCTGCTATGTCTGTCGTAAACTTCCGTAGTCACGCCGGTCGGTGCCTCCGCCTTCTTCATGACTTATCCTTTGAAATTTGGACTCGGAATGTTTTGAAAGGTAGGGAGGTTGTAGTTGGATGACGATGACCTTGAAGTAAATATATTAAATATCATTAGCGGATTGCTTGCCGTGTGTTTCTTATTTTTTTGTAAATCCAATCGTCTTCAAACCGCTTCCCCTTATTTTTTTCCTTGATGCATTGCTTCCGCCTTTACTTCATCGGATTTCATGGACACTGGTATTGTTTTCGGTGCTGCTCGCCTTGAAGAATTATTACAAATCGATCCGTTGCTACCTTGACTACTTCTTCCAGCTGCTTCACTGGTAGAAATAAATCTTGGCGCCTCTATCGCCTAGAGAGAAATTAAAAGTTTGGGTGTGCGTGTGCATATAGCTCCTTATGATGTGTCTCTTTCCCACTCAGCTGGTCTCTCGGATTTCTGTCTGCATTACTGCATTACTGCAACAGTGGGCACTTGTAAAAATTAACTTCTACGGCTTCTCCGTGATTTGTACCACCCTAGATTTGTACCATCGCGTTCCTGGATCGTCTTCAACTGCCCGTCCGTCAGCTGATCTCGGTTTCAGTGCCGCCAGCAATATCTCCGTGATTCTGACCTAGTCTACTCGTAAGATACTCAACCTACGCTTTGATTCTTCCAAATATATCCCAGCAGTTTAGTCTAACCTAAAGGCCAATTCCCTATATTGGTTTCTACGTATGCTATTGTGTCTCTGACGCAAAACTGAATGTTGGGCGCCCGACTTCTGACCTTCGAGGCCCAAACACCGTGCGGTTGCTGCTACGACGCTTCACACTTCCGGAAAATTCCCTAGCTCTATCACCTCCTTTCTGGCGGAAATTTAGGAGTCAATGATTCCTGCATCCCTTTAAACTACCTTGATGAAAAAAAAGGCGTCCTGCCTCGTGTCAAGTGATCAGCGACCCGTCATGGTCTATTGGTCCTTCTTATATTACGGTAGAAAATTTAGAGGATGTCATGAAATTTCCTTCCTTGGTTTTGTGCCATGATGAGATGTAATATCAAACTCGCTAAAACATGAGCACGTTTGGATCACTGATAGAGTGGCTTGGTGAAGAGTTGAATCCTTTTGGGAAGTTTCCTCCGGCTCCGAAATCTGCCAGGGTTTAGCTCTAAGGCCATACTCTTCGAAGTTTTATGGGTGGTGGGCCGCTTGATCGGATTTTTCCTTGGTTATCGGTAAATCTTTTTGGATCTTTGATCGTCGTTTTTTGCATCATTATGATCAAGAGCGCAGCTACTTGCATTCACCGCTCCCACCCGCCTTAACTTGATCTGGACACTTATCCTTGCACAAAAGGTTTTCCCTCGACCAATATCTTAGTTCTCCTTGTCGCTTGATCATAGACTGGTGACTCCTTTGATGGCGAGATCCTCGATCGTTGCAGTTTGCAGTTACATGATCTGACTGTAATGAGAAGAATATTTTTGGTCGTGCTGGCACTTCTCACCTATGTTCCCTTTTTTCTCCTAAATCTGGCTGATTTCCACTCCTCTCGAGACGGTTTGCCTGGTCTTCACTTGGACAGACGGACATTTTGTCGGGCTCGAGAGTTCATGGGTGAATTCCGCTTTGATCCATTTTGCGGTGTTGAGCTGAGACTCTCACTGACGTGAGGTGCAGCTGACCGAGGCAGATGCGGAAGGCCCAGAAAATTGCGGCTGCGTCGAGACTGGTTAGCGCGTTCTTATGGGTAATCGTCCCGGCGTATCTCTGCTCGTACTTTCCAACTTCTTGTGCGGCATGAATAAGTTTTGCTGGCCTGATTTTTGCGCTACTGCTGTTCCAAGCTGGTGCGAATCTTGGGATCTCTTCTTTTTTGCATTGATTTGCTGGCGGCGCCTTCTTCCTCCGATTTGAGACCTCAAATTATCCAGCCTTTCTTGTGTCCACTCTCATTATTCAATATACTCCTCCTCTCGTTTCACGCCTCATATAGGTTTGCTGGAAGTCTCTCTCTCACTATATCAATTCTACCTCTCTCCACTTTCTCTCTTTGCAATTCTGCATTCTCTCGCGGCGAGACCTTCGAGATGAGTCTTCTCGTGGTCGCTTCCCGCCAAAAGTAGGATCTTTTTAGTAGCGATAGTTGGCTCTTAATCTCTCTAACTCTGACCTCGGGCTTTCCGAAGACTATTTTTGATCTTCTAGGTACAAGTAAACCATATATTATTTCGAGAGAGCTAAAGAGAATCATCCTTAGTTATTGGTTCTCGCCTATGTAGTTTCTTGACCTCGTACTGCAACATCTGCCAAAAACATTGCCTTGGCCATGCCTTTCGATTTTATCAGCTTATCTGCGGCCGCTCTTGCTGATTTTTCTGCTTAGATCTTCTGTGAGCGAAGAAATTTGCTGCTTCTAGACAATGATTGTCGAATAAACCTCCGGGATCCCGATGAGGGTAATTATTTCTCTAAGATCTTTTGGGACTAGTCTTAATCCAATCGTCTTAAATCTGACTTTCTGCTACTTGTAATTTTTCCTTAATTTACTGCTTCCTTCTAAACTTCTTGGACTTCTTTGCCACTGGTATAAATTTTGCGTTGCCCCCCTCGAAGTGTTTCCTATAAGTTTGCTAGTCGCGATCGGGATTGATCTCATTTGCTGTGTAACTAGGATAGATCTGCCTCGTCGCTTCTACCTAACAAAGAGGAATTATTGATGGTTCTGGTATGCTTTTTGCTCCTTGGGAAATGCCGGTCGCCGGCTCCCCGTCTGCATTCTAGCAACAGGGATCACTGAAAAGACTTACTTTTTCCACTTCTCCATAATTTTCACTACCCAAAGGTCTGCACTAGTGACTTCCCTGACTGTCTTCAATTGCTCTTCCGTCACTTGATATCAATCTAGGTGCCGCCAAAGAGATGCTGCTCTAGTGTCCTGAGCTACTCGCGAGGTACCACACCTCGCGCTACGGCCTCCCCAAAAGCGTCCTACTAGCTTATTCTAACCATTTTCTGGTTTCTCCGTATGCTAATACCTTCTGGATCTGGACCCGATCTCTAGGCGCCCGGTTTAAGACCGACGAGGCCCAAAAAACGCACAAAAACGCGCTGCTTAGATTTTCCGGTTGATTCCCTAGCTTTCCCCCCGCAAGTTGTTGTCGCCAGGTTAGGAGTCAATTTTCCTAAATACACACTCCTAGGCTCTCGTACTTCTTGTTTCCTAATTTGAGTCCCACTTGTTGTTGTTTTTAAACATTCTTGTTATCATAGATGTCTTTCAGTCTCAACTTCTTTATCTATCTCTAGGTACTTGTCTCTACCATCTTAAGTCTTGGTTCTCATTTGAAGATCTAAACGTTCTCTTCTATTTCTTATTCCTCCCCACAGGTATTCCCCTCAGGGGAGGAAAAAGAAATAGAAGAGAACGTTTAGATCTTCAAATGAGAACCAAGAATTAATATGGTAGAGACAAGTACCTAGAGATAGATAAGGAAGTTGAGACTAAAAGACATCTATGATAACTATGCTAGAGGCTCTAGGTCTCGGCTACTTCTGGCTCTTGTTCTCTAATTAAAATCTGCCTTAGCCTGAGCTCCTTGCTTGGAATTGCCTTCTCTACTCCTTGATGAACTATATCTAGTATGTAACTTCTTGGCCTCTCCTGTGTAATATTAATAATATGTCGTGGATATCTAAATCCTGAGCTTATAAGGTTAACGATATAGCTCAACGCGCCTATCGCACCCCTGCTACTGTCCCAGCCAAAGAAGTAAGTAAGTCCTACTTGACTATCAGATGCTTTCGCCTCAACAGCTCTGGACTAATAACTCCAGGTTAACTCCTATAGCGAAGTCTAAACTCAAAACTAAACAAGATGAACGAAAGCTCTTTTATCGCTGCTTCACTCAA
>JAULCF010673580.1:0-10321 GCA_032361265.1 Devaleraea mollis | reverse complement strand
TTTGAATCGAACCATACTGGAATTGAAATGAGATTCGGACAGTGTATTTAGCGATATTTGATGGACTTTTAATCGAACCATACTGGAATTGAAATAAGACTGCTGCTTGTTTGTCTTGTTCGTCTTTTAAACTTTTAATCGAACCATACTGGAATTGAAATTATATAGTACACTTGATTGAGGCAATAGAGGATCGCCTTTTAATCGAACCATACTGGAATTGAAATTAAACTTCATACATCAATATAATCGACGTACTGAAATCAAAGTAACAAGTTTGGGTAGTAGTGTGGATAAGATTGAATACCAAGATAATTCACCTGATTATATCAATATACCAAGCAAACGAAAAAAAACTAAATAAAGAGTTAGTTTTTATTTTAAAGGTCAATAGACGTAATCAGTTTAAAGAACGTTATACCTCTGATTTTAAACTATTGACTTTATTTTTAAACCAAATTCTATTTTAATGAGGAAAATATCATATTTAACTTGTTTGTTAGCTTTAGGACTTTTTATCTTTTCTTGTGGTGACGACGGTGATGAGATTGCACCAATTATTTTGATATCTGCTCCTAGTAGCGGATCAACAGCAGCAGCAGGTGACACCATTCCATTTGGATTTACGGTAACTGACGATGTTGCTTTGAGTAGTATTTCTTTGTCAGGAACTTTAGGCTTAACGGAGACTATAAGTACCTTTGATACAGAAAAAAGTCATGCTATAAATGGTACGCTTGCGCTTGATCCAGCGACTCCTGCAGGTGCTCAAACGATAATTATAACTGCGGAAGATAATTCTGGAAACTCTTCTGAAGCTACGGCAACAGTTACGATTCAATAAGAATAAAAAGTATTTATAAAAAGGTGAGTTGGAATGGTCCAATTCACCTTTTTTATTTTGAATCAATTTATAATCGGTAAGAAAACTTCGATCTTTGTACCGGATGGTTTTTTCTCCCGATCAAAGAGGTCAATGATTTGAATGTTATAATTTCCAGGGTGAGTAATTTGTACAATGTCTAATCGCTCCTCAACAATCTGAAGTCCTCTAGAAGTATGCTCTCTGCCTTGCTGACTATTGAGTTTTTTTGATTGACTTCTGCCGATACCATTATCTTCAATAGTACACTTTAATAAATTGTCTTCTCTACTAAAAATAATATCTATTTGCCCTTTTTCTTTTTTATGAAATAAACCATGCTTGATCGCATTTTCAACGAAAGGTTGTAAGAGCATTGACGGTATTTCAAACTCATGAGTATTTACTTCTTGGCTTACCATTATTTGATAATCAAAAGGAATTTTAAATCTTCTAGATTCCACTTTTAAATATAATTCTAAAAGCTCCACTTCTTTTTCAAGAGAGATAAAAGCAACTCTGCTATTTTCTAAAATCATCCGCATTAGTTTTGCAAATTCACTAACGTATTCAATAGAGCCTTTGACTTCTTTTCTGATAATTAAACCATTTAGTGTTTGTAAACTATTGAAAATAAAATGCGGATTCATCTGTGCTCTTAAAGCACTCATCTTGTTTTCTGCAGCTCGAGTTTTTAAAGCAGCTTTTTCTTTTATCTGATTGGTTCTGAATTTATATACCGCATAAACGATACAACAAAATAATAACATTGATAAGAGAATGAACCACCACCTTCGATAGATCGGCGGAAGAATATTGACTTCCATTTTGTTTTGAATAGTACCCCACTCACCATCAGCATTGGTGCTTTGTACTAAAAAATGATAAGTCCCTTCTTTTAGATTTGAATATCTAGTAAAACCCTGTTCTCCTTTTTTTAGATCAACCCATTGGTCATCTTCTCCATCTAATTTATATTTTAGTTGAACAGACAAAGGGTCACTATAGTCGATTCCTACAAACTCAAAAGATAAAGTGTTGTCCTTGTATTCTCTCGTTATGGCTTTTATTTGACTAACGTTAGTAGCCTTAGAGTTTTGACAAACCAAATCTTTTATGGGTTCATCGTTAATTTTAATGTTAGTAATTTGGACAATTGGATCATATTTAGATTTGCTTACATTTGGTGTTTGGATTTCAGTGATTCCTTGATCCCCTCCAAAAATAAGCGTGCCATCCTCCATCTTCATTGCTGCATTCAAATGGAATTTTTCAGATTGAGTCCCGTCGGATAGGGTGAAGTGTCGAAAACGAAAGTCTTCTAATTCAAAAAGAATAAGTCCTTTAGGTGTGCCTAGCCAGAGGTTGTCTTTCTTGTCCCCAAGCATCGAGTGGATACTTTTATTCTGGATAGTTTTAGATTTAAATAAAGTATCTATTTTTCCATTCTCTAAGTCAACTTTTGCTAAACCTAAAAAAGAACTAATCCATAATTTTTTATTATCATCTTGTTCATGATAACCAGTGATATGACCTTTGACAGGAAGCGTATACTGGAAATGCAAAGTATCGTTTTTAGTTTTATAAACACTGATGTCAACATCATTTCTGCCGATGTAAATATTGTTTTGACTATCTTCAAAAAGACTTGAGAATTGTTCGTTGTGACTAAGAGTTTTTGATAGTGTATAGCGGTTGTTAGTTTTAATTATTTTATAAATACCATGCTCTCCGGAAGCGACTAAAATATCTCCATTCTGTAAAAGGATGAGATCTAAAAGATCATATTCGATTTTATTTTTCTCATCAGGAATACTTTTAAATATACTTTTTTTACTATCAAAAGAAGCAAGCCCTAATCGTGTACTCACCCAAATATTACCCGCATTATCTTCTAGAATATCAGTCACCCAGTTACTTGGGATTTGCAATGATGATTTTGAAGTTCTATTAAATTGAATAAATTTGTTCGAATTAAATGCTTTAAAAAATAAGCCCTGAGTTTGGGTGCCGTAATAACTGTTACCTTTTTTGTCAATAAAAAAACAAGTGTAAGCATAGTCTTTATTATCTTCTAAAGCAGGCTCAATAGGGATAGATTTAAATTTAGTTTTTGAAGGATTAGCATAAGCTAAACCACCATTCATATCCGAAATCCAAATATGGTTTTTATGATCAATATTAATAGTTGCTACTTCTTTTGCGGAGATATAAGTATTGTCAAATGTTTTAATATTGACCGGTGAAAAGACTCCTCTCTTTTTGTCAAAAAACTGGAACCCACGAATAGCTCCCCAAAGAAGTAATTCATTTTTTTTATAGGGGGTGAAACGACAATCTTCAAGGTCTTCAGTATCAAGAATCTTCCATATTTTTTTTTCTCGATTCCAAAGAATTAATCCTTTATCAGTACCGACCCAAGTTTGATCATTTGAAGTATGGATGTCATTTATAGAGAGGTCTGGTAAGGTTAGAGGAGGAGCATCAAACCAATTTTTTTTATTAATTATTTTCCCCTTTTCAATCTCCCAATATTTATAATCGCAAGTGGATATAGCGCCCGTTCCGTAAAGGTATTTTACATAACCTTCTTTTGTTGTGTCGACCAAAATGTTTTGGGTATTGCAGGTATCTATGAAGCTAACGGTGGACTCCGGTTGATAGATGTTGTAGCGATAAATTTCATTATCTGCTTTAAACCACAAGAAAGTATCTCGCTCAAGAAAGAAAGCTTTATAGATTTCAGGTGTCTTCTGCTTTGGACCAATTTTTTTAAAATAAGATTCGAATTGATCACAATCTCTTTGATAAGACTGGATACATCCTCCTGTGGAAAACCAAAGATTTTGTTCGCGGTCTTCGTAAAAAGGGCTTTGAATATCATTGTCATATAAAGCGGTACTGTCTTCTTGGTTGTTATGGTATGGTTTGAATCGAACACCATCAAAACGGTTGAGTCCGGCAGTAGAGCTAATCCAGATAAAGTCTTGCTGATCCCTATAGACGTCATAGTTGTAAGAAGGAGAAAAATCGGGGTGCTTGTCTAGTGTATGAAACCAGAGTAGAGTAGCGTCATCATCAGTTTGTTGAGCAAAAGACGTGAACACCATAAAAAAGAAAACAGGTAGAATGAAGATTCTACCCGAATAAAGTTTTCTATAAAAAAATAGTAAGTTTTTCAAGCTATATTATTTCTGATGAAGGTTGCTTTGTTTCTATTTCTTTTAATCACCATAGCTCCAGTATCAGGATCTCTATCGACTTTTATATTTTCGGGTCTTCTCATGATCGTTTTACTATCTCCTTTGACGACTAAAAATACAATTTTTCTTGCTCCTCTATCAGGCCTTGCTTTTCCTCTATCATCCAATACTTGTCTGATAATCATGTTTCCAGTTATTGGATCTCGTTGGATCTTTTGTAATGGAGCACTAGCGGTTCTATTAGAAATAGGTTTAGGTATTTCATCTTTTATCTTTCGAAGCAGAGATAGGGAAGGAGCAAAGAAATAATCCCCTCCAAGTAACTGACTTAAGGGACTCTCTTTTTTGATGGTCTTTATATTACTTTTATCAGAGCTGTTCCATTTTGCTGGAATATGAAATTCATCACCATTAGTCTTAGCGGTCAAAATATCTTTCCCAGATTTTCTTCCATCAGGAAGGTAAGTATCCCGATGCAACCATTTCTGTACAATAAACTCAAATTGTTTTTCAATATGACTTTGAAAACATAAAAATAGAATACCTACTTCTGTTTTATCTTCTTCTAAGATTACGGTTCGTGCTTCTTTTTTTATATGCAATAATTTTTCTTTATCGTTTATCCCTTCTGCGTAAAGCATGCCTCTTCGGTGAATAGTCTTTTCATTATACGGAGCCTTTTGAGTTCGAGGATTTACTTTTCTAATATGCGCATGATATGGGCAACGTAAACCAAGGGAATCATTCTGATCTATTCCATTTGTAGAATCTTTAATGGTCTCTTTATAATTAAAATCGTAATGAGGGTTTTCGTCAACAAGGTTTCCTTCAGAATCATAAACATTATCTTTTTCTTCGTCTTTTAAAGTCAGGGGAGTCCCGTCTGTAAACCTACCAATCATATAAGCTTCCGCAAGCTCCTCCCGATAGCTTGTTTTTTTTGTATTAGGTTCTGCTTCAGCAATAAGATTAAAAATGTTTTTCCTTAAAGCTTTGAAAGCTTCATAGTTTTGATTCATCTTAAGAAAGACGAGGTAACTTCCTGCACTTTGTTTGTATTCACCACCGGGATCTTTAGTGATTATAGATTTTAAGTTTGCTATATTTTGTTGAGCAATAGGTCTGGAAGTACTAGGAAAAAAATGAGGACCAGAAATGCCATCTTTAAAACCAAACCATTCTGTCAAATTTCTCTTTTCCTCTTTTTTTGTATTTTTAGGTCCTTTAAGAAAACCGTACTGAGGTTTTACAGAAGCAGTAAATGATTTTATTTCAGTTGATACATTTTTCACTTCATCTAAAAGTTGATCAAGGTCATCATGAGCCAATAATAAAATGGCATCGTATTGAATTTTTCCACTTTTAGTATGAAACAGGTCAGACTTTACCGTATCAAATGTTGACGTTATTTTTGAAGTCAAGCCTTTGCTAAAAGCAGAACATTTTTTAGGAGCTAGGTGCTTAATTTTAAAATACCGATATCCTGATTCAGAAAGATAAAAACATCGAAAAATATTATTCCAGTTTTTATCTTGTCGTTGGATCAATTGTTCTTTTGCTGAAGTGATATTCAAGCTGCTAAGCCACTGACCTGCATCAGTGATAAATCCTTCAGACCTTCGATTAAATTTTATAAAAAGGTGACAAGCAAAATTACGTTTATGATGTTTTAGAATACCTGCTTGTAAATCTTCTAAAAGAGTCGCTTCATTGTTAGGAGCTGTTGAAAATTGTTGAAAATTAATAGCTGGTCTATTTAATAATCCCTCAAACTCAACTAGAGGGTATGATTGTTTATTATCCGCCATGATTTTGTTTTGTTCTGAAAAAGTAAATTGAATACTTACTTGTTTAACTACTTAAACAGATATTCAAATTAAATCACATAATAACTTGAGTGCCTTTTATTTTAATCCTGCGTTTTTTTACCTTGACTAATAATAAAATTCATCTCAATTTATTGGTAACACAATTTTGACTACCTGCTTATAATCAAGTAGCATCTAACTAAAAGTATCGTTTTTGAAACGTTCTTCGAGTGGTTTAAAATAAGGAGGACATTTGACAATGACCATTCTATCCAAAGTTAAATGAGTAGTGTCGCCGCTCATCAAAGCGGTAAGTTCATTGCCTTGGAAAATTACATTTCGCTCAACAATTGTTTGAGGGTTTTCTTCATTGATCAATAATAAAATGTCTTCATGCCAGTATTTTGGACTTCCGTCATTAGAGCCTCCATTCCCAGCATCAAACTGATCAAGTTCTTGTATTCTTGTAAAAGCCATAGTAGTGTTTGTTTTTAAGGTTATAAAATGAGATTAGTGGTTGGGATGTTTACACTAAAGTTATTTTGATAAAAAAACGTTTTTTCAGTAAATGAACAAACCACCCTTTTGAACGGATTAAGTAGATGTTTGAACTAATGAAACGTTTTTCTATAGGCCTTTTAATCGATCTAATACAGTTTCCTTGTAGGTTGAAGAAATAGAAACATTACTTCCGTCATTCATTTCTAAGGAACCTCCATCTGAATGTAAGTATCGTGTGACATGATGCAAGTTGACCATATGCGATTTATGGCACCTTACAATATTAGAATCATCCAACTCCTGATATGTTCCCAGGTTTTTTGAAACCACCACTTGTTTATTGTCTACTAAATGAAAAGTAGAATAAGTCTTATCTGCTTCAATTTGAATGATATGTTTTAATTGAACAAATTCTATTGACTTTTGAGTAGCTAAAGAAATTCTGGATTCTTGTTTTTCAAGAGCAGAGGCTCCATTAAATAAGGAATTCTTTAGAGCAGTCAGTTTTGCGAATTCTTCTTTTACCCCCAGTTGGTTTTTCGCTTTCTGAATAGCTTTAATGAAATCATTAGGATCAACGGGTTTTAACAAATAGTCTAGAGCATGATGCTTGATTGCTTCAATAGCGTACTGGTTGTATGCAGTAATGAAAACAATATCAAAGTTGATCATTGCTACTCTTTTGAGTAACTCTAATCCAGTGAGTTCAGGCATTTCTATATCTAGTAAAAGTAGGTCAGGTGGTGTCTGGAGAATGGCTTCTAAACCTTCATAAGGATCGGTGTACATTCCGATGATTTGCACATCTGATGTATAGAGTTCCACCAATGAGGAGATGTATTGAAGACTTTCTGGTTCGTCGTCAATTAAGATAAGATTCAACATGTTTGTTCAGTTTGCTATCACTAATATAGCATTTTAATCTCTTTTTATTAAAGCTTTATTAGTTTGTAAGATTAAATAGCAATTACTGGCTTACTGATTGAAGTCTGTTTTTCTTATTTAGTTTGAAAGTGTGTTGAAAAAAATACAACTTACTTACTACGATAGATACGAGAAATAAATTTTATTTCTTTATTGATTTTCTTGATGTTACTCCTCTGAATTTATTATCCATCATATTTAGTAATTCTTCCCAGAGTACTTCATAAGGAACAATTTCCAATGCTAAGTTTTGCCCTTTATGTAAAGGTGTTTCTTTTAATCGCTTGAGAAGTTTCTGTGTTTTTCTTTCTGTAGCTACTCGATGAAAGGAAGCTTTCTCCATTTGAAGAATCATGTTGAGAAAGATATTAGCTCTGGATGTTTCCTGATTTTTAGTATATGCAAATACATAAGAACGAAGCGCATCAACACTATCGATGATTTGACCAAATTGTTGTCTTTGCATTCGAATAATAATCTGGATAATAAAAATATTAATATTATTACCGGATTTATCTTTCGATGAAACGGGCATCTCATTTATAAATTTTCCAAGATGAAAACGTTCTTCAGAATAAGCATTGATTTTCGATGCTTTAATTAGAAAATACAAAAAGCCCCAGATGATATTCCAGTATTCTGCAATAGTTGGATAGTTACATTTATAGTCTTGATGCGTTTTGTATAAATCATATGCCTCTTGATAGTCGCCAGAATGTAAACAAATATTGATACGACGAATAAGTGCAATGTGCCAGTTTACATTACCCTTTGGCATCATTTGGCAAGCTTTCATAGCATTTTCTTTTGCTTCTTTCAAACGGCCAAAAGAAATTAAAGCGGGTATCTTTTTCTGGATATAGGAAAACTTAAGCGCAACATAATTTTGATAATCTAAAGGAATACTATTGATGGCATTATCACAGGTTTCGATAATCTTTTTATAATCAAATTCTACAAAAGATCGACTCAGGATAACGTCATAGACGAAGCGATTCAAATAATTAGATTCTAATTTTAGATATGGTCGGACCATTATTTCTGCTTCACGGAGTTGTTCAATATTTTTTGGAGAATAACTACTTCGGGTATTATTAATCATCGCAACTTGGCAATGATACTTTCTCACTTGTAATTCTGCATTTATAAGTGTTACTTGTTGATGACAAATTTCATCATACTTTTCGGCAAGAGAAGCTGAGATATGAAAACTAGAATAATGAGATCGTAAATCGGTAGCAACAATATTAATCAATCCATGATGTTCAAACTTTTCAAGTTGTGGCAATAATTTTTTTGCCAGATCAATAGCTGCTTTTCTTCTCCCACTCATCAATAGTATTTTGTAAGTAGCAAACTTCTTGTAGCATTCTTCATGCTGAGCTTTATACGCTTTGTTTACCCATATCAATGGATTTAGAATAATGTACTGAACGATTTCTCGCTTCAATTCATTTTTCAGTTTATTGAAATATTTTCCTTTATCATTACTGTAAAGGAATTGCTCAGCAGCTTCTTTTTCCGAAAGATCTTTTTTCTGATTTTTTAGAAAAATGAATAATTCATTTAATCTTTCAGAAAAAATCGGCTCAAAGGAGTCCGGCATCATTTTTATTAACTCGTATAAAGCGATCATTAGCCTTGGGTGGTTAAGTTAATTAATTGAAAATCAGTTTTTTATAAAAAAATGATTGATCGTTTTTATAGTGAGGTACTTGGTGCTGAAATCGGTAATTTCAAATTGCTATAATCTTTATTGTAACCTATTTTTGGAGTACACTAAAATATATTAATTATGAAATTAAATGAGATTAAACAACAAGCAACCACATTTGATCAAGACCAATTGGCTCAAATCAAAGGTGGTAGCGGAGATTCTACATCTATCATCATTATTGATGTAGACGTGATTTAAAAAATTGAGAACGGAGGTTAATAAGGGAGTTGTGAGTTGTAATTTGTTTACAAGTTATATAAAAAACATCGTAGGGTAAAGTTTAATTATATGTTTTTTCTTTTAGGCGATAAATTAAAAGCAATTAAAAAAAGGATTTTTTTCTCTAGATTTCAAAGCCAAGTGATTGAAAAACAGTTATTTAACAGATAAACCTATCCGATTGTATTCTAACTTCTTTGCTAGATCATTCCGGACTAAATTACTTTAAATCAAGAAAAAGGGATCAACTCTAATTAGAGTTGATCCCTTCTTATATATATAATTCCCTTTGTTTTTACTCTTTCAATCCAATATCGCATACAAGCGCATTTACTGTGTTTATCAAATCTTTCGATTCCATTTTAATAAACAGTCCTCGTTTTCCTGCATTCAAAAAAAGATGTTTTATTGATAGAATTCCCTTAGAAATAAAAACAGGGAAATCCTTTTTCATCCCAATAGGAGAACAACCGCCTCTGATATATCCTGTTAAGCTAAGTAAATCTTTGACGGGAATCAAAGCAATTTTTTTATTATTAGATGCTTTTGCAAGAGCTTTGAGGTTTAGAATTTCTGTACCAGGTAGTACAGCGATGATAACCCCTGTTTTATCTCCTTTGGCAACAAGTGTTTTAAATAAGCTCTCTACTTCCAGTTGATTTGCTTCAGCGATTTTATCTACAGAAAGGTTCTCCGGGTCATAATTGTACTCCAAAAGACTATAAGAGACTTTCCGTTGATCTAATATCCGTATAGCATTTGTTTTTTTCATGGTGTAAAAATAAAAAACCCGCCTTGATAAAGAGAGGATTATCAATGCGGGTTTTTATGTGTAGTTATAAAGTATGTTAAGTGTCAATAGCGAATTGACAACTTCGACAAAGTTAGTGTCTTCTTCTCCTGATCACAATAACTTAATTGGGGTAATTTGGTGTAGTAAATAAATTAAATATTAAATATTTTTATGTTTTGTAAGATTGAGTATAAGCAATTAGGGGTAACCTGATTTTTTAGTAACTGATGTTACGCAAACTCGATTTAAATTATTGAAATAAAAGAACATAGAAAACAATCAATTGAATTGGTT
>JAULCF010673469.1:0-10322 GCA_032361265.1 Devaleraea mollis | reverse complement strand
ACTAGCTGTAACGCTTGCTAACCGATATTTGCAAGATAGATTCTTGCCAGATTCTGCGATTGATGTATTGGATGAAACAGGTGCAGCTCAAGCACTTTTACCTAAAAGTAGACGTAAAAAGCAAATTGGTACCAAGGAAATCGAAGCCACTGTTGCAAGGATGGCACGGATTCCTGAAAAAACTGTTTCTTCAGATGATAGAGAAAGACTGCAAAGTTTGCATGAACATCTTTCAGAAGTTATTTACGGACAAGCCAATGCTGTTGGTGAAGTTGTTAGTGCTATTAAGCTTGCACGTTCAGGATTGAACAACCCTGAAAAGCCAATAGGTTCATTCCTTTTTGTCGGTCCTACAGGTGTTGGTAAAACTGAGCTAAGTAGGCAGTTAAGTTCTCAGTTGGATGTACCACTGATTCGCTTTGATATGTCTGAATATATGGAGAAGCACAGTGTAAGTAAGCTGATTGGTGCGCCTCCTGGCTATGTTGGCTTTGACCAAGGTGGCTTGCTGACGGACGCGATTATTCAAAAGCCACATAGCGTGTTGCTGCTTGATGAAATTGAAAAAGCACACCCAGATATTTTTGCTATTCTGCTTCAAGTCATGGATTACGGTAAGCTCACCGATCACAACGGTAAGACTGTGGATTTCCGAAATACGATTATCATCATGACGACTAATGCGGGTGCAAGTGAGGCGTCTAAAGATGCACTTGGTTTTAAAGGCGGTACAAATGCTGAAGTTAGCATGGACGCAATTAAAGAAACCTTTACACCTGAGTTTCGTAACCGCTTGGACGCAGTTGTTAAGTTTGCACCACTTCAAGAAGAAGTTATGCTTTCAATTGTAGATAAGTTTATTAAAGAACTTGCTGCACAGTTAGCAGACCAAAAGGTTGAACTTGTCTTAAGTGCGGATGCTAGAGAGTGGTTGGCTAACGAAGGCTATGATCCACTTTATGGTGCTAGACCGCTTAGCCGAGTGATTCAAGAACATATTAAAAAGCCATTGGCTGAAGAAGTGTTGTTTGGCAAGCTTGCAGATGGTGGCAAGGTTGAAGTCATTCAGGATGATGGCAAGTTAAGTTTCGAATTTTTCTAAAGTGAGGTGTCGGTATGACCAGATTTGTGCATTTAAGTGATTTACATCTAAGTCCAGATTTTGAAGCGCAGGGTCAGCCAGACACGATTATAAATTTAAAGAATGCTATGAAGATAATTCAGGGGCTCGAGCCAGCCCCTGAATTTGTTGTAGTGAGTGGAGACTTGACGAACACAGGTAGCAAAGCTGACTATGCTTTAGCAAAAGAACTTCTAGATACTTTACCCATGCCAGTGTTGCTCACTTTAGGTAACTGCGATGGCAGAGAAGAGTTTTATAAAACCTTCTTACCAGAAGTTCAAGCAAGCAATGAACCTTACAATCATAGTCAAATCTTTGATGATGTACATATCATCCTTATGGATTCAACGATTCCAAAAAAATTATCAGGAGAACTAAGAGAAGAGCAATTTGATTGGTTAAGTGTAGCCTTAGCGCAATCTCCAGATATACCAAAGGTTGTGGTAATTCATCATCCACCTACGCCTGTAGCGATTCCTGTACTTTCAAGTATTTGTTTACAAAACCCTGACGCCTTACTTTCTAGACTAGAAAATAAAAATGTTATAGCTGTTTTGTGTGGGCACGTTCACTACAATCAGACAAGCTTTTTAGGGGATATACCTTGCTTTATAAGCTCTGGATTACACACACATTTTGACATCACTTTTCAAGAAGGTTTGCGTGCAATGGATAAGCCTAGTTTTAATCTGTGTAGCGTTGTTGAAGGGAAGATTGTTGTGCAAACGCTTTTCTTGCCTTCAAGTGGGGAAGTCCTGAAAGAAATTCCAAACGAGGTTATGCAGGCAAATATCGATAGTGTCGAACAATAGCTGAATGACTTAATATTGCCTTAGTAAAGACTCACTGAAAAATTTAATAGTAGTCACCCTCAAATTCTGAATCGTCTAATTCATAGTTGCGAGCGTACCAATAGTGCCAATCTCCAACTGCTTGTTTAGTTAGTGCAGTTCCTTCGACAATTTCTAAGTCTGCTAAGGCGATTGGAAGTTCGTCGGTTTTAACCTTGTCATTATCAACTGTGCAATAAGCGTACATACCATCCATACATTCTTCTTCATCTAACAGACCTGAGATTTGTAAGAGGACCTGTTTTGTGGTTGTTTTATCAATAGCCGTAAATGGGAATTTAAGCTTGTTTTCAAGATAGACACGCCAACAAAGTGCATAGTTTCCATCATAACTATCAACTACAACTTCATAGGTAATACGATTTTCGATCTCATTGTTTGTTGAAGCTTTTATATTAATTCTCACATTGTTGCTAAAAGTATAGACACTTTTAGTGAATTTTGAAGTGAGAACGTTAAGGTTATATCTTAAAAGGTAGTTGCAATAGTTATCGATACTTTTTATCATTACCCCTAACCAAAGCGTAACGCAGATGTTAAGGCTTAAGTGGCAGTTCTTTTTACTAAAGCTAAATAGGCTGTTAAGAGTTGTGTAATATTCTGATTATTCAGAAATTATTACCTGACGTGTAAGTAACAAAGCAATCATATCCTAAAGTCAATAAGCGGGGTAAGGCGGTGGAGCAGTTTTGTATCCACACGTCTTGGAGGCTATATATGTTTGCGAAGTTTCTTAAAGGTAATAGAGTACAGCTCGAGCCTTTACAACTAAGCACAAATAACTGGCGACACAATCTTGTACAAGAATCTGTCTTGTACCTACTTTTAGTCTGCCTTTATGCCACCAATACCCTTCATACATGGATTAACTCAGTATTTTTTAATCAAAAGAGAATGGCGTTCTACGGGAATAGAACTTCTTTAAGTCGTAAGCCTGTATTTCATTCTACTTCTAAGCCTTTTTAATATCTTGTAATACCTAGGAGTTTTGTTGTGTCAAAGTTACCCCTACATAGTCGTAACATCAAGAAGAATTTAGTTACTTGCTTCTTAGTCTTGATAGCCACATTCACCGCTATATCTAGCACTGTGGTTCATGCAGAAGGCTCTTTTCAGGCAGGTATTAATGTTGTTGGAACTACCGATCGTAGTCAACACTTATATGATTACCCAACTGTAAAACTGTATGTAGATGTAGTTACTGCAGGAGAAGTTATTAATATTTCTGCCTGTGGTCTTACGGACACACATGATTTAACTATTCAAGTTATAAACCCTAGTGGTGCAACAGTGTTAAACCAGACTTTGACTGAGTCAAACATAGCGACTTTGACTCAGCCTGAACCAAATGATTCTTGTCTAAGTCTATTGAATTCAGATCTGACAAATCCTGTTAGATATCCGACAACAACAAATGGTACCTATGAAATACGTATCAATAACCTTAATGGGAGTGAGCTCGAGCGCTTCGATGTTACGATCACGCCAAATATAACAACTAATCCAGACCCAACTGAAAATCAAGGTAGACTCCACAGTTATGACCTGCGTTATAACGCACACTCCTTTGCAGAAAGCAATTCTACAGATGGCAACTATTACGTGCCAGTTGATGGTGGTTTCGTAGGGACTAATTATGTTTGGAAACTTGACTTAACTAATTTTGCTGGTTATGTCTACACCCTAAAAGCAAATGATTTGGGTGTAAATGCACCAAATTCAGGTTTGAGTGTAGCAAAGAGTGGCAACAGTGTATCGGCAAAGTATCCGATTTACTTTGGTTATCCTGCAACTGCTGGGCCAGAACCTACAAGTTGTGGTGTTATCAGTAATGTTGGATTTGTAGATGAAGATGGAGAAGATAATACTATTTCGCCAGGTGGATCTTTGGGTGTTCAAGATAGTGGATCATTCATATTTAACTCAAATATCACGGGAAATTACGCAGTAACGATTGATGTTTCTGATGGCGCTGGAGGCGGACCAGATGGCGTATTTGGTGGAGGTGATGTAATACTTCTTGGTAATGCTGTTGTAGGTTCAAATGCTGTTGTATGGGATGGCACTGACAATAGTGGTACACCACTTCCTCAAGGTACCTATCAAGCACAGATTTCTTTGCGTCAGGGTGAGTATCACTTTATTGCCGATGATGCTGAAACAAGTGGTGGCAATGCACCTGGTTTGACAATATTTCAGGTTACACCAACTAGCGAAATTGCAACACAAGTCTATTGGGATGACACACCTTTAGGTGGAACAAGTACGTTACCAAATGGTGAAAGCTCTGGAACAAGCGCTGGTCGACACACATGGGGTAGCTTTACAGGTGGCGGTGTTGGTAACAACACTTATATTGATACCTATGTTTATGGTTGTGTTGCAACTGAGAAAGTCCCTGCAGTTATTGTGCCAGATGAAGAGACTTCGATTGAAGTTGTTAAAGAGTTAGATCCAGTAACTGATCCAAGTTTATTTAATTTAGAAATTAACAAAGCAGATGGAAGTGCAGTAACCTTTATTAATGATGTTACTAATGGTGGTACAACTGGTACGGTTGCACTTTTAGATGGCAACTATGTTATTGAAGAAACTGCAGGCACAGGTACAGACTTATCGTTTTATGAAACAGAAATTACTTGTGTAGATAGAAATAGTGGGACTGTGTTGGCACAAGGGACAGGCTCGAGCCTACCTGTAACGCTAACCTTAGGTGCCGATATGCTCTGTACTGTCTACAATACCAAAGCTCCAGCAATCATCATTGAAAAAGTAGCGCTTGATGGCGATGGAACCTTTAACTTTACTTCGAGTAGTCCAGAAATAGGAAACTTTAGCATCACCACCACAGGTGGTAGTGGCTCAAAAACATTTCCAAACCTACCTGTTGCTAATTACGATATCGCAGAAACTGTACCTGTAGGTTGGCGTCTTGATTCTTTTACCTGTGATGATGGTAGCGATCCAAGTGCAATTAGTGTTGGCGCAAAAGAACTTGTTACCTGTACAGTAACGAATCAAAAAGTAGCGACTGTAACTATCTCTAAAACATGGGTTGATGCACAAGTAAGTGAAGCTGTTACTGTAACTGCAACCTCAACAGCAGGTAATTTGGTTCTAAATTCTGTTGCAGATACTGCAAGCGAAACAGATGCTTTAGGATCCACAATCACAGTGCCTTTTGGTGAAGTAGTTAATTTTTCAGAAAGTTTTACAATACCAGGTAATGCAGCGAATTATAGTTCTGTCTTGAGCTGTACAGGCGCTGCAGATACAAACCCAACAGATGGGTTAACAATTTCCGCAACAGATAATACTATTAGTTGTACCTACACCAACACAAGACTGAAACCAAACTTAACCGTAGTTAAAGCACTTCTACCTAGCGGTGATGATGGTAAATTCATCATGCAGGCAAATGGTACGAGTGGTGCTGAAGCAGGCAACGGTGCAACATCAACTGTCGCTGTATTTGCTGGCGATAATGTCAGCTTTGCAGAAGTTGCAGGTACTGGAACAAATTTAACCAATTACACTACAAGCTATAGCTGTACAGATGGAACTACAGGTTCTTCGACTAGTGGCACATTGCAGATGCCAACCACAGATGTAACGTGTACCTTTACCAATACCAGAAAGTACAATCGACTCACTGTCAATAAGTCGCTAGTTCCAACAGCTGATCCTGGTTTATTCATTATGAATGCAAACGGTACTACGGGTACTCCAGCGGGTGATGGCGCAACGGCTACAGTTCTAGTGCCAGTTGGCTCAACTGCAACAGCTTCAGAAGCAGCAGGTTCTGGAACCAGCTTAACTGATTTTTCCACAGAGTATAGATGTGACATTGCTTTAGGTGCTGCAGGAACAACTGTTAGCTTTACAATGCCTGAACAAGATGTTGTTTGCGAATTTGAGAATACTAGGAAAAATACTAATCTAATTATTGTTAAACAAGTCATCAATGATAATGGTGGTAATGACACAGTTACAGATTTCGGTATTTCTTTAGAAGATAGCGCAAGCAGTGCTGTCGCAATTACCTTTGGTGCAGGTGTATCCTCAGGAACAGGGGGAACCACAACAACCTATACAAGTACTCCGATTCAGATTTTTGCAAGCCTTGATTACACTTTAACTGAGTTAGATCTTCCGGGTTACACTGAAGGCACTTGGGATTGTGGTACTTCTACAGGCATTTCTACAACGCTAAAGATAGCTCCAAATACAACCCAGACTTGTACGATTATCAATAACGATAATGTTCCGAGTTTGGTCTACCAAAAACAAATTGTTGGTGGTGCAGAGACTGACCCGAATGCTTTTGCTCTAACAGTGAATGGGAGTGCACACACAAGTGGCGCTGCTGTAGCTAGTCCAGAAGCAAATAAGCCTTATATTCTAGATGAAACACAAGTATTTGGTTATGCACTTCGTAACGTAACTTGTGTAAGTGATATCGCAACATCGAGTAATAATCAAGTCTTTACATCTTTACCAACCATCAATTTAAATGAGGGTGAGAATCTTGTTTGTACCATTACAAATGTTTTTCCTCCTAGTATCACCTTGACTAAAGTTATTAATTCTCTGCATGGTGGCGATGCTCAGCCAGATGATTTCTCTTTAACGATTACAGGTATGACGGCAGCTAATAGCAGTTATACAAGTAACCCTCACCCAAGTGGTAGTACACTAAGTGCATTGCCTTTTGG
This sequence comes from Devaleraea mollis, assembly GCA_032361265.1. Lineage (NCBI taxonomy): Eukaryota > Rhodophyta > Florideophyceae > Palmariales > Palmariaceae > Devaleraea > Devaleraea mollis. Next base: position 3,633 of record JAULCF010673469.1, on the reverse strand, counting down.
TGAAGCTTTTCAACTAGGTGAAACACAGATCCCAGGTTACGAGCTTGTAGATATCGTCTGTACTAGTGATACAGATGGTTCATCAAATATTGGTACCTATACCAGTTTTGCAACTATGCCAGATTTGGTGTTGTCTGATTTAGAGAATGTGATTTGTACAATCACGAATAAAGATTTTGCACCTACTCTTACAGTAACCAAAGTAGTCGATAATAAGGCTGCCACTGTTAATGGTGATGCTTTGCCTGATGATTTTGCGCTAACGGTTGGTGGTGTAGCACATACAAGCGGTCTTGCAATAAGTACACCTTTATCAAACAAGGCCTATGAACTTGCTGAAACACAGCTAGATGGGTACAGGCTTGAGAGTGTAGTGTGTGAAAGAACACCTGTTGTGGGTGTAGTTGAGATAGAAAACTATACAAGTATGCCAACTATTACCTTAGATGAAGGTGAAACAGTTGATTGTGTTGTTAATAATGTAGCTATTGCACCAAGTTTGACTATAACTAAAGTTGTAGAAAGTAACTATAGTGGTAATGCTGAAGTTGGAGACTTTGTTCTTACTGTAGATGCAGGCGCAGGCGCTGCAGTGCATACAAGTGGTACTTCAATTGTAGACCCACTCGCAAATACTAATTATATCCTTGATGAAGCACAAGTTACAGGCTATGAGCTCAGGGATGTTGTTTGTACGAGTAACTATAGTCCTTCGGTTAATGCAGATACCTTTACAACTATGCCGATGACGATTAGGTTATCTGAGGGTGAAGAGGTTGATTGTGTTATTACAAATAGAGATCTTGAACCTAGTTTAAAAGTTACTAAAGTAGTAAATAACACATTTAATGGAAATGCAGAGGTAGTAGATTTTGATTTAACAATAAATACCACTCCGCATACAAGTGGTGATTTTGTGGTTAGTCCACAGGCAAATACTGATTATGTATTAGCAGAAACACAAATCGATGGTTATACGCTTCAAAGTATTATTTGTACAAGCTCAGTGACTGGTGTTTTAGATATTACGGCTACGCCAACAGTTAACATGACTGAGGGTGAAGTTGTTGATTGTGTAATTACAAATGTAGATTTAGAACCTAAACTTACAGTTATTAAAGAAGTTGAATATAACCATGGTGGCAATGTCGTAGCTACTGCCTTTCAATTACAGGTTGATGGTGTTAGTCACACAAGTGGTCAAGCTATTGCAAGCCCAATGTCTAATAAAGACTATCCATTGACAGAAACACCAATGGATGGCTATAAGCTAAGAGATGTTGTTTGTATTAGTTCTGTGAGTGGCTCAAGTAGTTTTACAACTATGCCTACTATTGTTTTGGTTGAAGGTGAAGAAGTTACTTGTACCATTACGAATGAAGATATAGCGCCTAGTCTTACGGTTACAAAGTTTGTAGAGAACAATCATAATGGTAATGATGTGGCTGCGAACTTTGATTTAACCGTTACGCCAGATTCAGCTAGTGCAATTACACTAACTAGTGATTTATTGGATAATCCAAAAGCGAATATAGATTATTTACTTGGTGAAGTTCCAAGGGTAGGCTATGTTTTTAAAAATGTTGTTTGTACTAGTAGTTTAGGTGCTTCTAGTAATAATGATGGTACCTTCCTAACTATGCCAACACTTAACTTGGCAGAAGATGAAGATGTTGTGTGTGTCATCACGAATGAAGATGTACAGCCAAGTCTTATGGTTACAAAGATTCTTCATAACTTAGATGGTATGCCTGTAACACAGATTGGTAGTGATCCAGCTACTGCAGTAACAGTTGCGGATTTTCCTCTGGCTGTGAACGGTAGTCCGATTGCGAGTGGTGGGAGTGTTGGGTCAGCTCGAGCTAACCTCTCTTATACATTGTCTGAAACACAATTGGATGGCTATGCTCTTGTAGATATAGATTGTACGAGTGATCTACCAGGCTCTGCAAATATTGTTGAGTCTACATCTATGCCAACCCTTAACCTTGCAGAAGGTGAAAATGTAGCTTGTGAAATCACAAATATAGCGCTTGAACCAAGTTTCACGCTTATTAAAAATGTGGAAAACAATCATAATGGTAATGCTGAAGCATCTCACTTTGGCATTACGATTAACGGAAATGCACATACAAGTGGTCAGGCTATTGCAAACCCAACGCCAGGCATCGATTATTTAATAGGTGAAACGCAAATTGCAGGGTATGAACTAAAAGATATCACCTGTACAGGTAATTTCTCTGATTCATCTAATCCAGGCATTTACATGAATATGCCGACTATCAACTTATTTGCAGGTGAAAATGTTGTCTGTACCATCACAAATACAGATATCGCACCAAGCTTGAAAGTTACGAAAAATGTACTTAGTAACTTTGGTGGTAATGCTGCACCAGATGACTTTAAACTTACAGTAGGTGGTATTGCACATTTAAGTGGTAATTCTATAGTTGATCCTAAAGCGAATACCCCATACCTACTAGCTGAAACACAACTTACTGGCTACGAACTGGTAAATGTTTCGTGTACCAGTACTGTAACAGACTCCCTCAATGAAAAAGTGTTTGACACGATGCCAACTATCAATCTCATCGAAGATGAGCATGTAGAATGTGTAATTACGAATCAAGATATTATACCAAGTCTACAAGTTTCTAAAGTTGTCGATAATACCGAAGGTGGCGATTCTGCTATTGCCGAATTTATCTTGGCAGTTACTGATAACCCTAATCATATAAGTGGTGCATTTATTAGTGCACCGGTTTCAAATAAACCATATACTTTGTCGGAAGCCCTATTAGATGGATATAAACTCACCAATGTTACTTGTTCAAGTAATATTGCATTGAGCTTAAATGACAATGTTTTTGCTTCTATGCCTATAATTAACCTGGCTGAAGGCGAGATAGTAAGTTGTATTATTGCAAATGAAGCACTTCCTCGCTCTATTGAAACCAAAAAGTCTACCGTTACTAATTTTGGTGCAAATGGAATACCAGACGTGAATGAAACTATTGTTTATACAATAGCTGTAGAAAACACTGGAGAAGTCGATTTAACAGATGTAGAAATCACAGATGTAATGTTTGGTACAGGCGTTGTTTGTAATATTGCTGCTTTACCTGTAACTACAACTGATAGCAGTTGTCAATTTTCCTATATTTTAACGCAAACCGATATTGATAATGGTTCGCTTTCAAATACTGCTAATGCTTGTGCTACTGCCCCAAATGACAACGATGCTATTTGTGACTCAGATGAGATAACTACACTCTTGGTAAACGAACCATCGTTAAGTTTAGTTAAGAATGTAGAAGCACCAACAACAGGTTTAGGTGTAAACACAAGTGCAACAGATGGCTTAGACACGATTGCCTATACATATAAAGTAACGAATACAGGTAACGTAACAATGTCTAACATCTCGATAACAGATGTTGGGCCAACATTTAATAATGAAACAGGGACAGGCGGAATGGGAGCTATAAGCTGTGCTACAGCACCGTTAGCACCAGGGGAATCTGTAACATGTACAGCGACCTATACAATGTCACAGCTAGATGCTGATAATGCGGTAAAAGGTGGAACAGATGCGATTGAAAACACAGCACAAGCATCTGGATATGATCCAAC
>JAULCF010673468.1:0-23508 GCA_032361265.1 Devaleraea mollis | reverse complement strand
GTACGTTATATTATGCTGAATCACTAGTTTTTAGAAGTAGGAACAAGGCCGAGCATCAAGCTCGCTACCTATGGTCGTCGGCGTAGCACTACCGCAGCGATCTCTAACGTATTCCTATGATAAAGCTAGTACCCTAAAACCAGTACCCTATAAGCCGATACCCCAACCAAAGACAGGACGCTATTCTCAAGGGCCCTAACCCTAAAGAGATAGGATAGGGACCTCTGAATCTGACAGATATCATTTTGTCATCACCAGGAAAGCTTTACGTTTCTTTAAGAAACGGGTAAAAGAAACGGCCAAGAAACGGTTCGGGTAATGTAAAGCTTCCCTGGTGCTGACAGAATGATATCACTTGCTGACTATTGTCGTTTCTAAAAGACAATTGTCAGCAACCGATGTCATTTTGTCATCTCCAGATTTCGCTTTTTTCTAGAGTGTCTGCTCATATAAATATGAGGTAGATCTCAGCGATAGACTTCCTGGGAAATTCATGCTTGGTTCTCAAAAAGGGTATGAAGAACAACCGCATTGAAAGCCTTACAGCAGCTTTATTAAGGCTTTATTTTAATAAAAGGCTTAAAAGCCGCTTTGTAAAGTAAAGAAACCTTTATTTTACTGAAAAGCTATAGCTAAACTATAGTTTGATGAAAGGAAATAATCTTTTACTTTAGCAAATACCTACAGATGTAAGGTAAAGCAAAAGTAAAGCTAAAGCTTTGAAAATTTATTAAGAACTCGAGGAAACTTTACCAAATGCTTTACTAGTAAAGCATTTGATAAAGTTTCCTAGAGTTCTTAATAAATTTTCAACGATGAACAATGTTTTTCAAACACTGTTTCCAGATCTGAAACATTGATGGCATGACTTTACCGCCCGAAGATGTCTTAAACCGTTTTAAACAAAGCTGGTTTAAAACAGTTTAAAACAGTTTAAAACACAGGGCAATTTTAACCAAGTTCCAAAATGCCCTATCATACTGCTTATCATACGCATTCTTACGGTAAAACAATCCGATTTGACGACGGCGGGCTCGACGCTGACGCGAACTTGGAAGCTACAATTGTTGTCAGTGTCATCCGCTTCTTTTCTTGAAGATTTTTTCTCGCTTTAGAAATGTATAATAGCTAAGACATACTTATATAGTACCAATTTAGGTTGTGACGGCAATGGGTGTCTACCCAAGACCACAAGTCGGTTTATTGCCGCCCACATTATCTTTGGGGGAAAATAGAGAGCTTTTGCAGGCATCACTAAACCTTATAACTTACACGGTCTCGGGGAACATTTGTGCTTTGCTAAACAACATTGAATAACCCAAAAAAACATACTAAATAGCAAAAAGTCACAAAAAATAATAAAAATAATCAAATAAAACAGTATAAAACAAACGCCAGATCCAAAAATACAAGTTTTATTCAGGCGGTACATGACTTGTCTACCACGTGCCAAGACGCGAAAAATCTCTACTATTTTTGACACTCTCCTTCTTCCTCTCCTGCTCCCTCTCTATATCTGTAAATGGCAGTGACTGAGCAGTGTGAGGACGACACGATGAAAATAGTCAGCAAAGAGGCCGCCCATGCACTTCTTATTTTCAAAAAAGTAGCGATGTGCTGCTTGGCCAAGCAAATCATCCCGGTAGAATACCCGAGTGAAAAACTCATCAGGCACTGGGACGTCGCAAGAAAAGCACTAGTGCTATTCTGATGCGGCAAGCCAGTGATCCCCTTTACAAATTACTGGCTGCGGTCAGTCAAACGGATGACTGATTCGATTTGAAATAGATTCAAATTCGAATTTAACAAGTTTCTTTTAGATAGCGGTGCTGCGTCATTTCTCCTTAACACTTTGTTCATAATTTAATCCAGACAGCATGGTGAAAGTCAGGTTCTTAGCACTACTGTAGTGCTAAGAACCTGACCTTCACCATGCTGTCTGGATTAAATTACAAACGAAAGGTTAGGGACAGCTTTCTTTCAAATATTGTATATTGTCCCATAAATGGCGAGCTAAGCCAAAACAAACATGTTGGTAGGATTAGACGGTATGTCATTGTGATCAAAACCAGAAACATTGCAAATATTTTAATCCAAGCCAGATACACTTTGGTGAGCCAAAAAAACGACATCGCTACGCTCGCTTGCTATAAAATTTCAAACAATTGAAAAAACGATGAGGCTGCGATCAAGCAAAGCAGCTTTGATGTAGATCAGCGCAGAATAAGCATACTTACTTAGAACCGAATCGTGCCATAAAATAATGGAGTGTTCAATATAATTTTGTAACGAGCCTCTCCGTGCAGGGCACTAGAAACGGGTCCACCTGACCGGTCCGTAAATCGCCACAAATCTTGAGAAACAGCCGGCTCGAGCCGGTGATCACTTCCGCCGAAGGCCGAGGTGCGCGACCGCTTGTTCAAGTACCTTTTATAAATGACCAGTACCTTTTGGAGTTAGCGTCTTTTAGCTCCTAAAAGGTGTGCGACTTGTTGACGACTGGTCGCTCACTGGGGCTATGTAAGCGTAATGAAACGTGTGGAACTTGTGAAACGAGAGGAAAGAGCGACCATTTGTTGGAAAGTGGAAAAATGCCGAAAACAGAAAAGCAACTACAACGTTGTAATAGTTGCTCTTTTTTTAAATAAAAAACCGTTTTTAGCTTTTTAAAGCTTTTAAAAAAAGCTGAAAAAAGCAACTATAGTCCTATAGTCCTATAGGAAAAGCAAAGTTTTCGTAAATAATTAAGTTGCAGTATTTTTCTATTCGTCCCGGAACTGATAAAAATTGTAATTTACTTACAAGCTTTGCGTCAAGTCTAGCAGCTTTGTTATTTCGACAATCGCATTCTGAATTCGTGGAGAAGGACCGTTCAAATGTCGCCACTAAGTTAAAAGTGGGCAATCAGATAGCCAAAACGTACACGTTAGAAAGAATTCGTATAGAACTAAAGACATTCTCGAAGTCGCTGCTAATCGCCATTTGCAGTTCGCTTCGCATCGAATCAAGGGGTAGTCGGTCAACTTTCGTTTCAAGAAGCATGACGTCAAGAATGGAAAAACTTTCTGACCTAATAGACAAACACGAGCGACAAACTGAGATTCGCCGCTCTTTTCGAGAACTCTATCTGGAGGAGTTAACCGAGGTGTTTTCGAGTTCAGAGGCTGCTTTGGTGAGGCTTCTAGACTGTCTAGACGCTCATGGGGAACTTGAAGGAATGGAAGACAAAATGGACAAAGACTACTTTCGATTCTTAATCGACAGTGACTTCGTTATGTCAGCGGCAGACGGATTTCATTCAGTGAATTCAAAGAAGCGACCAATAGTTTGGGCAAGACTCGGTTACTATTCAAAGGGCATTTGGAGAGTTCAGAATAAGTCGCCAAAAATGTACGCCTTCATTAGAGCATTCATGTTTGGGATTCAAATGGCTTATGCGGATGCCAGCGCATCTAGCAGTCATACTAAGCCTTTGTTGTATGTGGATGAGAGCGAGAAGGGGGCGTTAGATTTTAATTCAAGTCTTGATGCAACTTGCTTCAGCTATCTCGATCGGCTTTTTCCAGCGGGCGCTCTGTCTGGTGTGGTTTTCGGCGTTTGTTTTGGCGCGGCAATGACAATTCGCACGTTTCAGAAGATAATTGGTTCTAATCTACTGGGCAAGTTGGAATTCAAACCAGATTCGTCCCTTGAAACAGTATACCCGTATGTCGCTGAAAAGACTATGGTGCCACCGTACATGCGGTGCAAAGAAGCAGGAAGCGTAAAGAGTGCTCCGTCAAATCCGTCCCTTCGATCTACACTATGCACTAATCAAGTGCTAAAAAAAGGAGCATCTTTGGATACTGCTGACATATTCCACCCATCGTCCATGGAAGATCTGCTAGCGTCAGGTGAATACAGTGCGGATGAACAGGAACGTCAGCCTTTCTTGAGGAGAAGATCAACGCCTGAATTGGGAAGGCTAGAATCTATCTTTGAAGACAGTGATAGTGAGGACGGCGGCGGTGAAGCACGCAGCTCCTATTAAGCTCAACATGAGCGTCCTTCTATATTTCGACTTGTTTATATAGCCTCATTCTAGATTGCGGCTATGCTACCTACAATGTGACGCATTTTCTAACTACTTCCTTTACTTTACCCAACGTGGCAAAGACATTTTTTTGCAAGTAGGGTAAAGATAATCAATTCAAGCTTAATCTTGAGGCTCATATGTGTAAACAATCTTTGAGCTTAATTTCAGCGGACAAAAAAGCAAATAGAAACGCTCGGTTTTTAGATCAAAGATCGTTTACATGATTTTTAGCTAAACTCTGCAGTGGGTGGCAGCCAAAACTTATTGGCGCCGCCAATTCTCTATGTGTCTCTGGCGCATGGCTGCGATTTCTCTTCAGAAGAGAATAAACAACCCAGGCTTTCGGACGGTAGCTCACTTGGACAGCTAATGTCCAAGTCATTTTAGGACTTTTTATGCCAACTTGATGAGGCTTATTAATTGTGTAAAGGGTGCCTGGAAAATCGTGCAGTATTTCGCCTATCTAGCTCAAAGATCGTTCACACAGCAAAGCTTCAAAATGGCAAAGATTGAAGGTTCTAAAACTACCTCGGACGCTAATTGTCCAAGTGAGCATTTCTAGCTACTGTAGCTAGCTATTGTCATACATACGCTGGACACTTAGTGTCCTTACCTACCCCTTCTAGTGTGTAAGCGATATTTCACCTATTGTCATACTGTAGTAATATTTTTTAGGGATTTAAATTAGGATGGCATGATGAAGAAAAAGTGCAATAGGTCAGACACTTGTTCACATGTTCACTGTAATACGACAGTGGTAGGGAGAGAGATGACTTTATTTGTCAGAATTAGCAGGCCCTAACCCTATCCGAGATGGATGGCACCTTTTCTGTTTGGGGTACCCATGCACTTGGGGTATCGTGTTTTGGGTAATAGTATGGGGTACTGGTTTTAGGGTACCGTCCCCGCCCCTCCCGTTGACTTGAACGAGGAGAATGCGCGTGACCACGACCTCCCTGTGGCCGCAGACTTCTCGCTCGCCACCCCTGTTGATTTCCTCTTTGGTTTTCCCGCCGGGAGTAAGATTACCCGGCGTTTCTTCTGCACTATCTGCGATTCTTCCTAAATGTTTTCTAAATATGGTCCACTGCCTCTATCCGATTCATCTACCTCGTCCTCGAGCGCCGCCGCTAATGCGGGGAGCGACAACCCCGCTCGAACGAACGACCTTGACAAGCGCGCTGCCGTCATCGTCCTCCCGAGCCGCTCGCGTGATGTTAGCGCCCTCCGCAGCGGCATCGCAAGAATCGTGATCGACAGCGGCGTCGACTCAGCTTCGCCTGGCGGCATGCCAACCGATGCCCTGTCTGGTCGACCTCGCCCCGGTGAGAGCTATGCTGCTGTGGGATTGTCCAGCGTGCTCTATCCCAACATCACGCGGCGTCGCAGGCACAAATCGGCGCCGGAGAAATTGCCCACCGTCGTGAGTACGCCCGAGTCTATCGCTGTGGAAAAACATTGTCGCGAGCCGTCGATGCTCCCGTTTCCGCTGCCCAAATAGTTCCTACTGCGGCAGTGGTGGATGCGTCATTCGCAGAATATTCCATGGGAGACGCCTCCAGCCGGCGTGCAAGAAGCAAGCCGACTCGCGACAGCGCAAGCTCCTCCCATTCCTCAGCATCACGATGGACGTCAAGGACGTATGCAGACGAATGGGGTACCCATGGACTCTCTGCGCACGACAAAATACATGCAAGAACTTTCGGTCTCAACACAGTACCACTTCGCTGACATTTTGAAGAGCTTTGTCAAAAATGATCACAAGCTAGAATCCATGGAGAAGGCCATGCAGCATATGGGGCCCAGAGCTTTATTTGAAATCGTCGAGGAGCTCACGTCTTAGCGCTCATGCCGCCAAGAACCTGGATTCAAACAGCTGATGTCCCAGCAGGAAATCGATTCTTCAGGGGATGTTAACCGGCGCCTAGTGTTGATCAACTACCTCAATGATGTTTATGATCACTGGAATGAAGAAGGAGCCACTCGATGTGGAGTGCCGATGTATCCGCAAGATGTGCCTCTCGGATGGGACGACTCTCTTGTCGACTCTTTCGCTCAGCCGTGCAAGACCCGACCAAGAGATAAATACGAGAACGGCTCACCTTATTTCACCGGGCCCACGGTTGTGCATCCAACGAACCGTCGTCACATTGAGTCAGGAGTCTCCATGCTGCTAGCAGCCCCTGAGCGATCAGCCTCGGAAAGGTCACTGCCAGTGGCCGGATCCGACTATCTCCCCATTCCTCGTTCCTAACCGGTAAAGCTGGCGTCTACCGCGCTCGAGTGTGCATCAGCTGCTCCCGCCCCGGAGGGAGGCTCGAGCTCTTCCTCATCAACTACGGTGCCGCCCTCAAAGAGGTCATCTCAGCAGCCGACACACTCGACAGCTCTCCTTCTCTTCGCGCGAGTGATTCCGCTGGTGTCGATGCTTTCAATCCTCCCGCGACCTCTCCCGCTGATCGGCACGCTACAATAACTCCGACCTTTGCGCCTACGTCTCTTTCGCTCGGAGCCAGAAAGCTGTCTGTGAAACAGGACGCTAGCAAACGCGGAAAGAAAGGAAGAAAGTCGGGAGGGCTCGAACTAGAAAAGGAGGTACACGACGCTGCGGTCGAAGTTCTTCCGGGAAGATCTGTGGTAGCCCCTCCCGCGCCGCTCAAGAGAGGCAACAACCCATACGCAGCTGTTTTCTTGCCGAATCCAGTCAAGTCCCTGGACGATCGTAAAGGCAAGAAAGAAGGCGACAGTGTTACCCCCCCTCTTGATAGATCTTCGTCCCCAGGCGGTGGTGCCGGGCGAGCAAGAGCCTTCCAAAATTACCACAATAAGGATCTCGCTCATCCAGACGCCCTTGGTAACGCTGAAATTGGACTCCATCCAACGAGAGACGTCCCGGTCTATGAAGACCCAGCGTACGATGTCACTTTGGACGGCCCGCCACCCTTCTTTCACTTTTCAGTGTGTGACTGGTTCCACAGCCTCATCATTCCTGCTGTCGAGGATTTGATATTAGTCATATTCGACTAATGGGAAGACGAGTTCCGCGCATACTCCGGCTCTGACGAGCGATTCATGCGAGGGACCCCATACCCGGACGGCATGGTGTAGAACCTTCTATCTCTGCAACCCCCAGTTCATCCTCTCCCTTCTGCCTCACCGTTCGGGAAGCTCTCTCTTCCTGTCGGCAAGACAGCTGCTAACCCTCTCGCGATTGCCGTATCCCCTCCGCCTCCGTTGACGATGCGATCCTGCAGTAGTCACGCGGATCCCGCCCCGCGGTCAGTAGTCGCAACGGGAAGGCCCCAGGGAAAGGCCTCCGCTATCTATATGGCATGGGCGAGCACCATAACACCGCCAGCTACCACGACGATTTCACAGACAGTGCCTTTCGCTCCTCTCGCCACGGAACAAATGGCGGCTACAGCGAGAGGAGACACATGGACAGGAGAGACTACCCGACTGAAGAAGTGACCAGCAAAGATTCCCATTTTGCAGTTAGTTCATTAAGAGTCACTCTTTTCGGAAAGATGTATTACCGAGATGCAGAAGAATGGATCTTGAATGAAGCAATACCTTTCTTGGAAAGGACGAAGACAGTCGATCAAAGCGAGCAGTACTTCAGCAACATCAGGCGGATTTACGTTGGAAGCAGGGCCTCAAGGGAGCAAAAGATCGATTTACTTCTAATGTCGAGCGCAATCTCGTCAAAGACTCCCAACGCTCTCAATTGATGGGTCGTAGGCGTCGAGAATCCCGGCGACCTATACGTCGAGAACTACTGGGAGTTTCTGGCGACTTATCTGGAGCGCCGTGACAACATCAACACGCATAAACAACTTTTTCAGGTCGTCACCTGGGACTCTATTCGTTCTGCCTACCCCGACATCACTGATAGTCGCTCCCTGGCCTCCCACTACGTGCAGAGGTGCATCGTCTTTGCCGACAAGTGTAGTCGCAATGACCACTACTCAGTATGGGCAGCGCGAGCTCAGTTCGAGTACGGCCTGACCGGCGTGGAATTTACGAACACCTGGGCCCGAGATCAGAACGATTTCGTCACCAAGCACGGCGACAGCGCCATCGAGCACCACAGCGCGTTCTCAGACCGTCTATGCATTGTCGCCGATTTCCACTCCCGGGGTTGCGGCGTGCCAAAGCAAAGGCTCTCCGAAAGGCGTCTCTTCCTATGCTTTTTGCTCAGCCGGAAAATTCCCCGCATGACTTTGATGGCGAGGAAGAAGAAGAAGACAAGCACTGGGTTACAGGTCCCAGCAGGTCCGAGAAAAGGTTAGCGCCAGCGCCCTCGTCATCTAACCGACTAGTCCGCTTAGAAAAGCCTCGCGCTCCTCGCGTTGCACCCGTGACTCCCAGCAGGCGTCCATCTCTGCCGACTAGTCAACCTCTCGGGCGTTTTCGTTCCCGCGACCCGCCGACAGCTGGTCAGAAATACTCCTCAAGGCGCATCTCTTCAGAGCAGGACCAAGAAAGACATACTCGGGACCCAGTGCGCGCCCTGGCGAGATTTTGAAAAACACAGGGCGAAGAGGATCGACTATTATATGCTTGAATTGTGGCTGTCGCTATCACCTGATCGCTGCTTTCTCCGCGCTCATGCCGAAACAGCGCACATTCTGGGAATAGACTCTCGCCCAACACGAGGCTTCGATGTTAGTTGAGAGCGGCGCCGCTGATAATTACGCAGAATCAGAAGCGGAGATGGCAAATGAGGCAGAAAATCTTGATCATAAACTGGAACCAGAGGAGACAGCCTATGCAGAATTGGAGGCAGAGGAAGAGGAGAAAATAGACGCTGCTCTCGTCAAGCTTGCCGACGGTTCACGGTGAATCTAGCATCTACGACCACGACGGCAGTCAGATGAAAAATGCACTTACTTCAGCGCTTTGAGTCATCTACCCTCTAAATCACAGAATGCAGACTCCAAGCCCGCAGATACTTGCGTCGATCTAGGGGCCCCTCTCTCAGTCTCGGGCATCCTGACCCTACTTTCTCGATTGCGATGCACTTGGCATCACACGGAAAGAAGCATTCGCCCGGATGAAGCCCTCCAAGCGTCGCTTTCATTTGAAAAAACGGTTTACAAATCGCTTGGTATCACCCCTGCATTCTTCGTCGCTTCAAATGGTTCAATCGTCACATTCTACCGAGATATCATGACAGCGAGACGATACCGTCTCTATTGGGCTTAGCGACGCTTCGAGAGATGAAGGCCGTAATATACGTGTCGAATAAGACGCTTTCTTCCTCCAATGGTTGGCCAGCAGACCTCTTCTTACGCAATGGACATCTCTATCTCTCTGCCCCTGAAGTTGGTGCTCGCTCAGATCTGAAGCAGCTTTTCGCTTGATCGTTCTGGGACAACCCCGGAGTGCTCACCGCTGCAAAGTTACGTTCTCTACTCAAAAGGTGAGCTGCTGTCTGCCCACAAAAACACAGGGCAATCTACAGCAAGAAAAGTCGCTCGCTTTCTGCGCATCGGTAACCCCAAGGAATACTTTACTGTGGAAGATCTCGAGAAGCTCATGGAAATTGCCCGCAAAAGTTTGGCCTGCGAGCGCTTTGGCTTAGCCTCCAGGAGATTTCGCCTGGCCTGTACGCAAGAATGTATCTTCAAAAAGCTCGCCGCCATGGATATAGTGCATTTCGTTGGCTGCGAGCCGACGCTGAATATCGTATGCTGTGGAACGAAGCTAATGGTGAATTTAGAGCTCGCTAAGAGAACGTCCGCAGAAGATTGGCAGGCATTATTCTTTGAATGGGCGCTGCGGTTTCTTGGCCCTCCGCAGTATCTCGTCGTCGATGCAGCTCTAGAATTTATCGTTAAGGACTTCCGCGACAATTGCTTCTCCATGGAGGATGCATCGGCATCGAGCTCTTGGATAAGGCCACATAATCGCACTGGAGTTTCGGCGTATTCAATCGCCTGAATGCTGTTTTGCGCTCGACCTTTGAGAAAGTCTGGGCCGATCCTGATTTCGAGAAGTGGGGAAAATCCGGGCTGTTTGCAATCTCGACTCATTTCGTCAACTCAACGATCAACGATACCAACACCTCCGCGTATCTACTTGTCTACGAACAGCAACCGCGCTTCCTCTCGCCAGGCTGCCCGAGCGTCGATATGAAGTCGAACGGCGAACGACTAGCTGTTATGAATGTGGTCCGATCAGCAGCGAAGATTGCCCACTGCCTAATGCGCTATAACGAGTTCAAGAAGTGTCAAGTACCAACTGATGAGGATGCTCTGGAGCCTGGTTCTCTGTTAATTCTATCGCGAGAAAAGCCAGGTCTCTCTTCGCTCGGACAAAGTGGGCGGGTTCTCGGGCCCCTACATCTATATCGGTCGTCGTGGCAGCGTGGCTTTTGTGAAAATCGGACGCCGTCTCCATGAGGCGCAAACTTCTCACGTCAAACCTGCCCCAGCGACGTAAGACAAAGACCTGCACTCGCCATGTCCGACAGCCATCGAAGAGCCATGTCCGACAGCCATCGAAGATGTTCAATTGCTCGCAGCCAAGCCACCTCCTCCTCGCCGCCTCTGAAACGAGATCGACGACGATCTTCTCTTTCCTTATCACGCAAGCGTCGACAACCACCCTAAGCGAAACGGCACCTTCGAGTTTACAGTTCATCCCGATGGTAACGCAGCAGTCACAAAGTCCCTCGCCTCTACCCTCTCTGAGGGTGTCCCATTTGTCGACAACCGCACGCTCTTCACCAACGGGCGCCCGCTCGACCCTGTTCTGACAAAGAAAAATATTGCGAGCGTCAATCGGGCGTTGATGTGTCTATGTAGCTCGGCGACTTGACGCCAGAAGCGCAAAACATGGCGCTCGATCGCGTGCGCGCCTTCTTTGTCGACAATTTGGCAGCCTTCTGCCGTCGAGGGTGTGTTTATTACGGAGATCGTGACCCATAAGCACCCCTCCTTCGATCAAAAGAAGGCTGACCGTGCAATTATTGCCGAGCTTGGCGGGCCACTGGATATGAACGCCGTCAAACTCGTATTAGCAGATACAGTCCCGAGGAATGCAAATGTTGTTGGGACGCGGATTGTGCTCGCCATCAAGGAATTTGAGACTGAGGAAGAAAATTGAAAAGCCCGAATTGTCGTGCAGGGCTGTCTACGGTGTACTGAGAGGCTCTCCTTCCTTTTAGGCCAGGACCGTTTTTGGATTCGGAGAGGCTTACCGAGTTATTCCGTCATTATTAAAGTTAATGCGCTGCGCGGGGACCCTTCTTGTGGCCGACAAAGTACCAGCGCCGTTGACGCTGAAGAAAGCCCTGGGAACATGTTTAACGCCGGCCAAGACTTAGAATAATGATCATTGACGTTGCTGTCCTATAGACCAAGAGCATCAGCGACCTTGGATTAGAGATATGGTCATAGTCGTGTTTCGCAATTTTTCTCTAGAACATAGCTTCGCGACTGATGTACAGAACACGTGGTACAGCGTTAACCCACGTGGTTGCAACGTTATCATAACACTGTCACCGAGAACGGTCATGACAACTAATATGAGTGTATCATACCCCGCCTCAATTAAGCGGGGGCATCATACACAAACTTTGACCATCCACGTCATAAACCTCAGGGCGTTCGCCCTGAGGTTTATTACGTGGATGGTCACTCGCCGCCCTGGTCACCGAAGGTAAGAAACCCTTCTCTCTCATCCTCCGTGTTCTATCCCGCCCGCCTCCATGCTCCCCTCACTCCTCTCTATCGACCTCGCGCCGCAGCCTCCCGCACGCCCTCGCGCCCGCCTCGCGCCTTCTCTACCTCGCGCCCGCCTCTCGCCTACCTTGCGCCCTCTCGCCCACGCGCCCGCCTCGAGCCCCTTTTCTCTCTCACGCCGCAGCGAGCCCACGTCAACCCTACACCCACATATATTGAGCCACCGTACTATCAGGGTGAGGTTCACAGCTAACCTTTAGTACGCTCTGGACGAACTAGAGCAATTCGAATTGATTCATACTCAACTGACTGTCCAACAGAGCATATGACGGGTAAGTAAAACAACCCACCCAAGGGCGACTAAAAGAAGTCGCCTCGAAACACCAGAACGCCCGCGGCTAGTATTCCGGGCGGCCGTGGGGTCACACTTAACCCGCCTCCAACAGACCTGTCTAACAACGCCCAAAGTGGCGGGACCGGACATGGCCCCACCAAGCTTCTGAGGCCAACTGCCGATGACAAAACTTGCGGCAGACCTAATCGACGACAACATCGAAAGATCCACAAAATTAAACAGGACGTAAGAGAGCGATACCGCGAAAAATCGCAACACGATGATCCCGCTGGCGGTCAGGCGATGGTATAATACCCGCCGTAAAAATGATGCCCAGCTCGCCGTTGTCGCACAACGACGATTGGATTTTGAGGAAGACACACCCCCACTGGCGACAACAACAGTGGATGAGCTGAAGTAACAGAGGCTTTCTGTGTCGCCATTAGGGTCGTAAAATCCCGATGCCTCTCGGCCGATGTGCTCTCGTCTGCCGATCAACCCCCGCAAAATGCGAACGAGGAGGAAGACGAGATTCAGCCCGCCGCAGTTAAAAGTCGAGAGTCTTACAACGTCGTCGCCAACGAGAAAAATGCTGGCGGCGACAGGGGTAATGCTGCGGCCTCGCCCGGCAAAACTCAAAGGAGGCGGAGGTAAAGCTCGTCGAGTAGGAAGTGCAGCCGTCAAGTGAAAACGCCGGCGCTGAACTCCCTACTGAAGGCAACGCCGTCGATTTCCAGTTGCCCGAACGAAAATTAACGCTGGACACGCGCATATTTACTTCTCGTGAGGAGGTAAAACGCCTAGAGGAAGCACGACACCTCGAGGAGGAACGCCAGCGCCAGGATAACAACTACCCAACCTACTCCAATGCGCAGTCGGAATTCACCAACAAACATGTTGATGGTAGACAAAGACAGGCGAGCTCGCCGAGAAAAGACGCAAAACCTGAGTAGGCACAGCTATCTCAACAACAGGGAGACGACGGCGTCTATAAGCTATAGCCTGGAGAACTGGCGGCTATTAAGAAAATGCGCAAGGCTAAGCAAATAAAATCCACCTCACAGAAGGAAACGCCCCGCCCTATCCCACGCTTTCGTTCGAGCCCGACCCCCGAGCACGCGTAAATTTGCGCTCGCGGTCAACCACGCCACAGTAGCGCCCTACAACCCCGCGCCAATAAGCCAATGGGAAATATGACAGGGCAAATAGCCCTCAGTCGCGCATTCAATCAGAGGGTTGTAGCGACGCCGAGCCATAGCGCCACTCACGTCAGGCGGGATACGGAGACGACATTACTACCTACGAGAGTCATAGGTGCGACGGCTATGGATATTTTGAGCGGCGCGATGGCTATGCCTACTCGGAACGGCAAGACGTCTACCAGAAAAATCCGCACGGATATGCTCAAGCCCCTCATCAACCCCTACGCGGCTACGGCGGGCAGCAGGCAAAACCCTACTCGCGTTATGGTAACAGAAACTATATCTATTTGCCTTACCAGCCCTCTAACCAAACCCAATGGGAACGACAAACACCCGCCACCAACCAACCAATCATTAAACAGTCAAAGATACACGACAAATTCCCAACATGGAAACGATGCCCCTCTACGTCGCTGTCGACAGCTTCTGCGAGGAAGAAGACCTCGTTCATGCTTTTTTCAGGTAGCCATCCATGAGGACGACAAGCACTTGCACACGGTCCGCGGTTCCGATGCGCATTCGCTTTATGAATCTCTGCGCTGGATGCAAGAAGCAAAATACTCCGGCATCCACTTCTAGGTGCAAGCTACAGAGCTTCGCAACGACATCAAAAATAATATAATACTCTGGATAGACGACTGGCTTGTCCACAGCAACACCTAGGGCAAGCACATGATGGTGATCGAGATATGCAAGACAAATACCTTCACTATCAGCCCAGAGAATTGCAACCTCCTCATCTCAAAACGCGCCCAAGTGGTGCGGTCGGGAAAGTACGGCCGAGAGCGTTACACTCTACCCTCGTCACATTGAAGACCTACTTCCAGTAGAAACAGTGTGCATGCAGATGCCCGAGAATTCGGGCGACCGGAAGAAATTTATTTACGCAGCCAATTGTAAGAGGAGCGGTATACCCGAGAGTCGCCCGAACATAGCACCTTCGCAAACGTTGCTAAGAGAGCTCATATCTACTATCTAGTCTAGTATACACGGCGCTTAAAAGTTAAAGCAAGCCAAAATGCTTCTCGACGAAACGATGTGGACCAAACAGCTCCAAGATTCCTTCGAACAAATGAAGGTTCTTATAGCAATCCAAGTGTAGCTCACGCATCCTGACTTGGCACATTGGCTGTGCAAACCTATACGTTGATTCATTTTCACGCGGCTGTCCCGACTCAGGTACCCATTGAGGACCTAGAGAATCCGCAATGGGATCGGAGGCACTCTCCACTCGCTTTCATCAGCGTATCATTCATAGAAGCACTGTATCGATGGTCCGTTTTGAAAAGGAATCATTCGAAATTATCAATGTTACGTCTAGTTTGGACTATCTCACATGTTGTGGGCTCACAAATATAAATAGACAGATCACAAAAATCTTGTATTTGTCTTTGACCCACTGCGGCAACAGCCAAACATACCTGCGTACCTAGTATCAAATACACGAAGATGGGCACTTATTCTCTCTCAGTTCGAATACATCGTGAGCCGTGTAACGAAAGCGTAAAACTACTTCCCAGACTTGATCCCGCGATGGAGCGCAAAGAGGGATGTCACGTCGAGGCGCCTTTACATCCCCGTGACATCAATGGCAAAGAACAATATCAACATTGGTATGTTCCTCGACCAGGTTATGGAAGCTTAAGAAAGCTTGTCAATAGATGAAAGGCAAGGCCTCACGGTTAAGATATCCGGCACACACAAATGATTAATGAGCAAGGGAAAAATGTATGTACCAAAATCTTCCACGCTCCTCAAGCTCTCGATCATCGTCATTTCCCACTGTTGCGCGGCGGGAATCAGAGCCCGAGACACCACGACCAGCAGGGCAACGACCTACTTTACTTGAGTGGGTCTAAACAAAGACGTAAAAACGTTCTGCAAAAAATGCCTACACTGCAAGCTCAAAAGAAAGCATTTCGCATCCCCCGGCCACAGAGCCATACTCTCCATGCGTCGAAGCCCAATTAAATATTGCACTTCGATTGCTTATAAATGGGCGAGGGGGAAGATGGATATAAGAATATTATTATTCTAAAAGATGACTTCAGCAGTTACATCTGGCTTTCCTTAACAAGAAAATGCGATACTAGCTCCGCTGCCAAAGCGTTAACGTCATGGAACGAATCTTTGGGCTCAGCAGAGATCTGGATCTCAAATCAGGGCTCACACTTCAAAAGTGAAGCACAGCGAGTGACGCACGGCTCGTGGGAGCCGATGTTTGCAGTGGCTCATTGATGATGTCACTTTAAGGAAAACGCTTGGGTGTGCTACCAACGTTACCTGTACATGAGTGCCTCCAGCTAGCTTGGATAAGTGAAGCGCTAGTGTGAAGCTAGCGGCACTGCGAGGTTAGTGGTAGCAGCACTAGTCACAGCTTTCAGGGTTAACTCCATTTTGCAGTTGTTTTGACAAGCTTGCTCAAACACATTTTGGCTCAAACTCTGCGGTTTGTAGGTATGGGCTGACCTTTTTGCCGTTCGCCAACTTTATTGTTGGTGGGCCCCTGGTGTCCTAGCGGGGGATCACTCCGGCTAGATATGTGGCTGTGGTTTACTCTTGTCACACTAAGTTTTTCACTGTGCAAGGCAGTAAATCCTCCACTTTGTCGTAGAAGATACTTTCGCCAACAAAATGCTAACCTGCCATAGGATTATCATTTGCTGGCCCGCGTTTTTGAAACGTGTTCTAGATTGTAGTGGCAATCATACCCCTAATATACTTGGATAGTCGGACATTTGCTTGTCTTTTAGGAAGTCTTAGAGTGCTTTAGCATATCGTTACGATAACGCTAGGGCTACTACATAACAGGTTATGTACGCTTTTCGCCAGCCTTCTTGAGAAGGGTTTGGACTTGCTTGAGTGCGGTGGTGGTCACGGAGACCTTCTCGGTGGAATTGAAAATTCTATGAACCGGACCGGTACATCTGTGGCGAGTACTCGGAGCTCTTCCCATGTATCCTCACCCAGGAATCCGACCCAGCTTACCAACACTTGAGAAGTTTTTCAACGGGTTGACCGTCGCACTTCCTTAAACTCCTCTACTAGATAGAGGTATTTCTGTTGGTAGGTGAGGTGGTCTTTGAGATTCTCTGCGGCATCTAGTGCGGCTGAGTTATAGAACTTCAGGCGCGACACTTGGATTTCCTGTACCTTGCCGTCCTCTAGGTTTTGATTTTTTGCAACGAGGGGCGTAGTAAAACCTAGCACCCTTTCTGGCCCTGGCCATGTGACTGTGAGCCAAATCACCTTTTATGTTTGCGGGCATCCAATAAGGACGAAATCACCGGCATCAAAATTAATGGCGGTGACAGTTGTCGCCTTATTTTATCGCTCAATCTCTGCAGCCCTCTTTGCTTGAGAGTCTGCAGATACACGCCGATTCATCTCGTGGATGCAACCGTATATTTTCTCAAATTAGATCAACTGCGCAGCCTTGGTGAGAGTCAGAGTTTTTAACTCTGTACTTACCATATAGGCTGGGAACAGTTCCGCCAATGGGTTCATTGGCGGCAGAATTGTGAATGCTGTGATCGAGATGAGCTCTTTGTCAAGCTTGGACGTCTTGGAGTTTTTAAAAACACTTTGGATAATGTTAGTGAACTTCGGCCAGACTTTTGCCAAACTTTGGCATCTTTGGCAATCTTGAAGATTGCTTTCTGATAGAAGCTCCGGACAGGCGCGGATAGTCTCGCGGCACACCATTTCCACAGTTCCATTGCTTTTAGCATGATAGACTGAGGTGCAGTAGTTCCTCGTTACGAGTAACGCTGCGAGCTTCGCCATCACTTCGTTTTTGAAGTGACTTCCTGGTCTGAGACCCATGTCTTAGAGGATCCGAAGTTGTCAATCAAATCCTTCAGATCTTCCACCGCACTGTCTGTGTCACAGGTGCGGGTTTTGACAAGCCAGACAAAACCACTGAAGTCATCCTTAAGGATAAGAATGTACTTCTAGTTTTGTTCGCCCTCTGATCTATAGAGGTAATCTAAACGCAGTATTTCGTTAGGCTTTCTCCCGTGCAGCGTTTTGAGCTTGTTCGCGAGTAACTCGGAGTTTCCCTTTGGTCGATTGACAGTGAAAGCATTTATTGACAAATGTCTTGATGTCATCGACGATACCTTTCCACGTGAAGTTGTCCTTCACATTGTTTGATGTGACGGATTGACCTCTGTGTCCTGCCGGGCCACAGTGGCTCATGATGAGCAAATCTATTTTGTTTTGCGTCGCCGTTTTGGGTACAAAGATATTACCATCTCAAAGCAGGTATCCGTGAGATGCCTTGCTGTCGACTATGAGCAAGATTGCTTCGGTCGGTGCATAGCTTTTTGAGATTCTTTGATCTTGCCCAAAATCGCGTCTTTGTCAAACGTCTGGGACTCTACGTCCGGAAACGGCACGTAGAGTCTGCGCATTTTTGAAGTAGCGCCCCAGTTTGTCAAAAGAGTTGGAAATTAATTAAACTCCCCAAGCACATAGCTCAGTATATACTCGAACTGAGAGAGTATGAGTGTCCAGCGCTGTATCTTAGACACCAAATACGCGGGCATATTTGGATGACTCTTCAAAGGGTCGAATATTAAAACGAAGTTGCGGTGATCTGTGTAGATCCTCGTCTCGGTGCAGGCGGTGTAGTAGTCCGTCTGCGCCATGGAATATACCATGGATAACGGTAAAGGCGCCGCTGACGAAGGCTAGTGACTCGTGGCGCTGGTCTGCTTGAGGCTTTGCCGAATCCTCTTGTGATATTTGCGTTATAATACCGGCTCAGTAATGTTCTGAGGCGTCGGTGTTCATGCAGAGCCTCTTGTCAGTATCCAGATGACTGAGTGTGACTTGCTGTGCGATAAACTGTTTGATGTCTTCAAACATCTTGTGAACATCTGTGGTACATAAGTCAGACCCCAGCTTCACCTTCTCCAGTGCATTCTTTTTAGAACCGTTTTTTTGTTTAAGGTTAACAGCAGAGATTGCAACGGACCAAGGTTATTGTTGTACTTCGGGATACCCTTTCGCATCCAATTTATCGCGCAGATAATTTGTTGGAGGTCCCCTGCCGTCTTGGGCCTCTGAATGGAGAGCAAAACGTCGATGCGGCTGGGATAGAGGGTTATGTCGGCCGCGGTAACAATTCTGCCGCACCACTTCGCCTTTTGTGCTACGAGATTTTACTTCTCCGGGCCGAGGATGAAGTTGCAAGGTCGGCACAGCGCAAGGAAATTTTCCATTAATTCCATGTGCTCGACGAAAGTGGTTGCGTGGAGCAGCCAATCATCAATCCAAATGACGATATTTTTGGAAATATCCTTAAATGCTTCCGTGGCTCGAGGATGTTTAGCGCCTTGCAGGGAGCGGAGCGGCTCATACAGGGTATGAGATTCCGGTTCTCTGAGGGTATGCTTGTGTCGGTCTTCAGGATGTATGCTTACTTGGAATTAAGCATGCGCCATGTCCATTTGGCAAAGAAATGTGTCTTTTGGACATCGAGGAGCATCGTCTCCATGTGAGGCATAGTCACATCGTCCTTGATCTTTGCATTATTGATCGGTCTAAGGTCTACCGTCATGCGGAACATATCCGATGGAGTCGCGTATCCGACAAAAACGCTTGTTTTTGTGGCGGATATCGGCGCGCTCTGCTTTGCACCGGCTTCACTCCGTGCTTGAGAGGAATGTGAATGGGATCTATGTTGCAGGGAGATCTACCAGATATTTTTGTGGAAAAAACAGAACGGCATTCCATTATAAGGTATTATATCTAACAGTGTTAATAGGGATCTGCTTCCGATAGAAAGCGTCAGCCCTATAGCTTTTGCTTGCGTCATAGACCCTATTTGGCATAGCAGTATTAGAGCCTCAGGTATTTTACAAAGAGGGTTGCGTTATGGGGTGAACTTGGCGTTTTGATACGGAGTTTTAGTTATTTATGGACGTAGCCTTCCTAAAATTTCGCTAGATTTTGGGTTATACCACAGTTATGCATTTCTCCTTAGGGTATACTTGGCCTATATTTAGGCAAGGGGCGTCCTCTTCTAATGGGTCTACGACATCAAGAGGCGAGTGCGGATCCATCTGATTTGGGACGTATTTGCCGGCCCAAGTCGCAGAGTGACTCCGGCGCACATTTGGTACGTCCTGAATTTCATCTTTGAGATCTAGATTGAGCCCATCGAGTTTCGCGTGGCGTTCAGCCAGATACGATCTGATATTGAAACCAACTCCACATCTGTGAACGGCAGGCCGAGAACAATTTCTTCAGCTTTCTCATGGAGATACAACTGGATGTTCTTAAATTCTACATGGCCTTCAGCAGTAGTTAGTCGCAAGGTAGATAGTGAGACTATCATCTTGGCTGTTGCTGATGCCGTACCGAAGGCGCCTTTAATTGTGAAGGGCGCCGCTGCATCCTTAACTGTGTAATATATGCCGGCTTTTTCAAACTCTTTGAGATGTTTGCGGCCAAGAATATTTACGTCCGAGCCTGTATCAATAATGCAGGACGCATTAGCACCGTAAATATGTTGCTCAGATGAATATTGGTTTGCATCCGTTGTATCGTTGTGACCCTTGTGCAGTAAAATTGCCTTTGTCGTCGGTGGCAAAGCTTTTTAGCTTTTTGCTACTCAAGCCCTCTTTACGAGTGCTTGAGTGGGGACGCTTGCACCCGTACCACGATCCTCACGGGGATTTCGTACGCCGAGGGCTCGTCTAGATCCATTGCATCATCGACTTCTTTGTTAAAGTCGACCGAACTTTTCTATTCGTGTGCCAAGCCTTTGTTCTCTTTCTGAGAGCCATCAGACTTAGGCGTAGCTAACCTTCCGTTGCAAGTAGGATAGTACGAAGCGGAGCCGGGCCCATCTGTGCCTTCACGCGTCTGATTGGCATGGTTGACTCACTGCTTCTGCTGGACTCGCTCCTCTGATGCTGTCCAAATGCCCCAGATATTAGCGAAATCGTCGTCATATGAGACGTCCGAGCAGTCGCAGTAAATATGGTTCTGCCTCACATATGTATCTTTGTTTATACACAGGGCCTTTCTGTGGATTGGGTCCCTGGCGACGATGGAATTCGTACAGGGACCTGGCGTCGCACGGGTCTAGGCACATCATCTCGAGCACAAAATCGCGGCTCCATTCGCCTATTTTGTAAAGCACCTTGCGCCTTGGGCTTCCCTCACATGTAACGCGCCGCACACGGGTTCCTCATTGGGAAACTCCGCGGTCTCTAGCTTCTTTACGATTGGCTCCTCTTCCTCCTCTACTGCCAGACAGTGTCATGTGCGCACAGGTCTCTGCCTGCGCCACGGCTGCGTCCTGGTACTTGGGACGGGTCTGGCCTTGCTGCCACGCAGGCGTGGGCATGCCGAGACCTCGTTCTCCTCCAGAAGGTGGCTCAACTTGCTTGCGTCCACCGCGGTATCTTCCTCTTTGCTGAGGGTAGGAGTTACAGCGACCGTGACCATGTCCTTGGAAAGCGACATGGCCGCGTCCTCGCGGCGGGTGATGGATAGCGTGACCGCCGGTGCTGCCATCAGCCGCCTGTTCACTGGCCTCGTTAGTATTCCCCTTATCTTCCATGTCGCTTGCCTCATCACGCATAAAGTCGCACCATTCCTCAAATTCGTCTTTCATCGACAGCTTATCGGCTAGTTCTTCGAGCAGGCGTTCGCGGAACATGATATTCGTGACTACCTCTTTGCTTGGATGGTCTATGAGGTCCGACTTCCCGCCACGCTTCGAGAGTTGGTCGGCGAATTAGGCCCTGTCACAGAACTCAAGGTGCCTTGCCGTGACAATGCTGTCGGCCGCGTTGCAGTATGTAGCCCGTACTTTCCAGACGAGCTTTTTCTCTCACAGGAAAGTAGAGGGGCGCTTTGGATCCTCCTTCTTGTAACGAGAGAGATAAATCTTAAACAGCTCTTCGTCATCGATCTCCTCGTACGTCCAATTTTCTCCAGAGGCCTTCTTATAGCACCCGCTCATGAGGTAAGACTCCAGCCATATGGTCGACATCGTTTTCTTGAACGTTGGCGGGTTTGGTCTCTGAACTTTCAAGGTAGCGCTGGTTTTCAACGCGATGGTAGGCCGTGCACTTCTGTACTGGGCGCAACGGATCGTAGCAGTCGGTCAAGTCGGGTGTCTTAGGTACGTCTTCAGTCGCTGTGCTGACGAGCATTTCCATCTGTAAATTCACGGCTCGTGGGCAGGTAGGCGCCGCCGTCTCATTGTGGACTGTCGGCGCCGCCGTCTTATTGTAGACGATCGGCGTGGTGGCGACTGTGATATTTGCTAGCAGATGTTCGAAACCCTTTAGTGAGATGTCTTCAACTTCCCAGAGGCCGAACGCGTCTCTCTCTTCCTTGTCACATATTCCCTTCATAAACAATATAGACGGCTTAGCAGGCCACGCTGATTCCCCGCCTTTGTGTGAAGAAACAGGCAGCGTCGGCGCGGGACTCAACTGCTGCGGGAGGGGCTTTGAGTGGGGCGGACACAGGGGGTTCATTATGCACAGCGCTTTGCGTCTCTTCTTCGCGTTGTTGTTTCTCACGCAGCTCTTTGTTGAGCTGCGCGTCGTAAGCCTCAATGGATAGCTTAAGGTCGCGTCCCCATAGCGTCCGCGCTTCATGCGCATCTCATAATACACTTTATTCGGGTCCTCGGCGCGCAGCGCGTGTGCTTCTTCGTTGCAAAAAAAGGTGAATTCAATGACCCGCTCGTCGTTGGTGTAGTCCTCGACTACGTCGATTTCTTCGCGCAACATTTGTTTGAGATAATTATTGTTCTTAGCCTCGACTTTTACCCGGCCCTGGCTTTCAAATTCCTTCTCGACTCGCCACTTCTTCGCGGCAGCATTAAAGTCAGCTTTCTTCTTTGCTTCCGAGTCGAAAACAGCGATTGGCTGCTGGGGCGGTGCCTCCTTGTGCGAGGCGCCTGGCTCTGGCGGTGTGCTAGGGCATTGACCGCGGGGGTCTGCAACTATTTCTTGAGATTTTTGGCGGTCTTAAGAGTTGTGGCCTCAGGTAGCGTAGGCGGCGGGGATTCATTTGTAAAATCCCGCCACTCTTCGGAGACGTCCTGTTTGTTGAGGGCGTCTGCGTTGGGAGGCTCTTTGTCGAGACTGCCACTGCGCTTCTTTCGCTTCTTGGCGAGGTCGGCGAGAGCTTTTCACTGGTCATCGTCCTTCTTCTGTTTCGCGGTTCGCTTGGCCTTGATCTTCGCGACGCGATTAGTTTCTTGCTGCCGGGTAACCTCGGAGGCGGCGGCTTGTTCCTTGGGGTACGGAACTTGGCTCGATTCGAGGTCATCGTCGTGCTCGCGGATGGGGCGGGGCGTCTTCCTTCGCGCGCTTATCAGCGCGGGCTTCTCCTTCGCCATTTTTCTCGCCCTTACTCTCTTGGTTGAGGCCTAAGGGTCGGGTGGTGGGAAATCGTCGTCTCTTAGTCGAGCGCCGCGTGCCTCCTCTGCAGGATCTTCTTGATATCAGGATGGCTTCTAATTCGAATTCCTAGACACCGATCAGAGAGAGCGCGCGCGTGTTCGGCAAAAGAGAGATAGAGAGAGAGGTCTAAGAAATAAGTCACGGCGAGTGAGTTGGTGCGCCCAGGATAGAGAAGCGTCAGTGTTGACGTCGGTACCCATCTCCTCCTGATGCCCATGGGCCTCAACAATATCTAACGCTGCGCGGGGACCCTACAGAGCAGACTAACCAACTTCGAATACACTTTCGTTTGTCTTCTACTTGCAGCGAAAGTGTATTCACGTCTGATCTCGGTGTAGAAATGCCGTAAGTTTGATCATCCACACGCTCCTTGTTCAACGCGGATAGTTCTTTTCATTCTTTAGTGAAATTTTTATCAGCACTTTTAAGCTTAAAAGCATTTTTTTACGTATCCAAAAGCAATGCCATGCTGCGCCACCGCCTCAAGCCGGCCACCCCCGCCGACCCTCCGCGGGAAAAGGCGGTGACACGGAAGGCGCGGCACGGCAGTGAGGCCTCCCGTGCCGCCACCCCTTCAATCCCGTGCCGCAGGGGGAGATTTAGGTGCACGGGAGGGGCGGCGGGGCGTGCTACGCGAGGGTCGGCGGCGCGTGCTACGCGAGGGGCGGCGGCGCGAGAAACGCGAGGGAAGGCGCGGGGCGGGGGAGGGGCTGTAACACGGGAGGCGCGGCATGGACCGGAGGCCTCCGGTTCCGCCGGAGGA
>JAULCF010673357.1:0-10322 GCA_032361265.1 Devaleraea mollis | reverse complement strand
GGCTGCGGTTAGCGTAAGTGCTGTGGAACGGGACAGGCAGTGCTCGCTTGGGCAAAAGTAGGTGTGCGAAGTCCCCGTCGTCGAATTTTGTTATCGTGCGATGACTTCTCGCCGTCTTGGGGCTTTTGGTTGGTTGTGTGCACGATCTTTGATCTTTCATGCTGCATCACTCGGCTGTGCAGAAAAGAGCAAAGTGCGCTGGAGCTTGTCTTGGCTCAGATGAGCATGAACAGGAGAATACTTCCCTCCTTCATGCTACTTCGTACCAAAAATGAGGCTCGTTCTGTTGCCTACGAGAGGCCCACTTCGTCAGTTCTTCCTTGACGGAATGAGACTTGATTAAAATCAAGTCTCCTTCCGTGTCTATGTAGCACGTTAAAATCACCAGCCATCTGATGTAAGCAAGTATGATCGTTGTCCTTCAATACGCTTGCTTGCGCTCCAGTGTGCTACTTATTAGGACTTATCTTCCGTACTCTTGGCAGTTTCGCACGAAAATGCTAGCTAAGCAATTGCCCTGCCCCAACATTTCTTCTGCTCGTGCAACTTAAGTTGGAAATTTGGCCAACTGTAGTTCATAAAACTCTTTCCAATTCTCTAATGACACTTTATCGTGACTTGCGCTGAGCCGAAATTGATAGTCACGTTTTGTTTTGCTTTTTGTTTTGCCGCCGGTGTTTTTTAACACCTATTCGTTTTAACCTTTTAACGAATAGTTTTTTTTTTTAAAAGTGTTAAAACACTTAGCAAAGGTAGTTCTGGAACAGGGAAGCAAGACAGACGAAACTACGAGCAGCTGATCAATAGGGACGAGAAGCGTTTTTAAAACCCTTCTCGGCCCTATTGATCAGCTGCTCCTTGTTTTGTACGTCTATATGCATGAATACAAGCGTCCGTGCCATCCGCATGAAGAGCGCAGTGAAGCTCGCTTTACGCGGCCGTTGACGGAGTTTGCTGCACAACAGGCTTGGCGCCCCTCATGTGAGGCTTTTACTTTTTTGGCTTCGAACTCGCTTTACGACAACAGCGAGTCTTTTCCAGAGACATAATATGTCACGAATTTGATATTATCAAAATGGTTTTCGAAAATTGGCAAGAGATAGCAAACACGAAACTTGTTTAACCTTTAGAGGGTACGAAGTGTAAAATTGCAGGCGCTGACTTCTCTTTCAGTCTGCACGCAACGACGGCATGCTGGCGACCATCTTTTCCAGCAAGCGGCAGCCAGGCTGCAGCGATCGAATTGACAGACTTTCCAAAGTCTAAGCAGGCATTTTTAGAGCGTTCTCGGACACCAGATCGCCACGCGCACTGTAGACGATTGTCAAAGACGGAAAATGTCCAGAAATTGTCAACTTGCTCCGAATCTACGGCCCGCAACTCGCATTGCCTATTCACGTGGACTGCTCCTTGCCTCCATGAAGATACCGGCCTGCCGGCTGCGGCGCTCGACGAAAGCTTGTCGAGTAGATCAATTGAATGGGGACCCGAATCAAAACGATCTTCTTGATACTCAATAACTACTTCGTTATTAGCGGCCAAATCAATCAACTT
The DNA here is from genome assembly GCA_032361265.1 of Devaleraea mollis. Classification (NCBI taxonomy): domain Eukaryota; phylum Rhodophyta; class Florideophyceae; order Palmariales; family Palmariaceae; genus Devaleraea; species Devaleraea mollis. The sequence continues at coordinate 8,768 of JAULCF010673357.1, read as the reverse complement.
GCCCTTCCATGGACTCTTCAACCCATCCCAACAGGCCCATAAAAACCGATCTCCGTCGACGTTGATGCAGGCAAGAGATTCGAATCCAGAAAATTCTAGTTTCGTGTCAAAAAATTGCAGCGCCGCACCGCCGACTTCAGCGTCCCAAACACGGATTTCACCACTTAAGGCAACAGCTACGACGCGTTTGGCGTCAGCGGAATTTGCAACGCCAACCACAGGTTGAGCAAGACCTTCCAGTGTCAATCGGCACTGCCAAGTCGATGTGTCCCAAATAACAACAATCCCAATACAGTGCCCAGACACTGCAACAATCTCGTCAGCGCTAAAATCGATACAGGTCATAATATTCAGCATATCTCCTCTCTCATCCTTAGCTACCCAACTTCGCTCGAAAGCGCCATCTTCCGCGTTCCACAAACTTAACCGCCCATCATTGTGCCCAGCGACAACTAGACCAGACAGGGGCATAACGGCAACAGTGCTCACTACGTCCAATTTATCCAGACCTGCTTTTCCAACGGCTTCCAAAACCGTGTCGCTTTCAAGACGCCCCGCACCAGTACTGAAAACGTTGGCTTCAAGCAATAGAATATAGCCATTCAAGCACCCAACAACATCCCTCCGCTCTCCGCTCTCACCGACAAACCATACGCTGCAAAGTGAAAACGACCTCGACTCTATAAAGCATTTGCCCATCTCCTGCAGCTTCTTGTCGATAGAATATTCCGCTACAAAGTTATTGCCTTGCCTGTCGCAGCCACCAATTAAAAAAGTGTTCTTCGATGCACTGCGGATATTTTCTCCAAGGCTTAAAGCCACACTAGAAATTACAGAAATTTCTGGCAGTTCGTGCGACAAGCGCAGCTCGGCAGCCTCAACATCCCAGACTTCATACCCTGCCGGTTTCCCAAAAATGATGATCAATGCACTTTCATCCTCCAACAGAAAAAGAAACTCCCGGATTTCGGGCCCCCTTCCATCTGCTCCGCGGGTGGATCTACCAGACGTTGAACATCTTTCTATATTTCCTTCCCAATCATCATCTAATCTCTTCCAAAAGGCCAGCTCTCCATCTACTGAACAAGCAACCACCAAGTTACCTGACCCAGACACTACCACACTTTCCACCAAGCCAGATTCGGATCCAGCTTCTCCACATTCAAAGCTAGCCTCAAGGACATAATCACCACCTACTTCATCTTTGCACTCCCAGATGAAAACTTTCCCATCGCGGCAACCAGCGGCGACAAGTGCCCCATCATCCGAAATAGAGAGGCCGAATATCTCACTGCCACAATGGCCCACCTCGAAGCGGCACTTCTCAGAAAGGCCGCCTGCAGGGTCTACCAGTATTTCACAGCAGAGCACATACTCATCTTCATCCACCACAAATATGAAAAAGGATTTTTCGGCAAGACTTTGAGGCTTGGCAATAGCTAAAAAATAGAAGTCCCCTTCGAGGACGAGCACAGTTTCCAGACAACCAAAATCGTGAAATCGCAAAGTCCCTTCATTACTGCCAACACCACTTAAAGACACAAAATGCAATCCGTCACCTAGAGCTGCCACAGACATAATGCCTTTGCTGTCCACGGAAGTTTTTGCTGCAACGCCGCCTTCGCGGGCGCGGGAGCATCCACGAATAGGTTTTAGCCATGCGCCCCGCACCTCCTCTCCAGCTTGCTTCGCCAGTTTCTCTAACAGAGTGATATTAATTGCAGAGCTTTCAAACTCAGCGACCGACTGGGCCAATTGGGCGAGCGAACTTGCAAGAGGAGCGTCTGATTGCTCGATATCACCGTCGCTCACAAGCATGAGAGTATCTTGCAGCAGGCGAAGAGAAGCAGCATCCGAATCTGTTAACACTCCGGATCCAAAAGCGTGAGAGAAGTCCCACAGAAGAGCATTGCGGCCACCGTGCCATTCAAAGCGACCGCGAAGCCAGCGGTAATCCATTAGCACTGAAAGGACTGCTCGATACGATGCTTGAAATGCAAGCGTGCCTTCGCCGACGCAGTCGGAGAAAAGCGCTGACGCTGCTGAGCAAAAGTGCCGCAGTAAATTTTTCCTTAGGTAATTCCGGAGAAGATCATCTAAATCAGTCGATTCTTCAAAGCAAAATGGAGCCCACATTTTCAAAATGCTTCCTGAATAAACAGAGGAGATATAATGCTCACACGACGACAAAAATAAAGCGTGTCCATCTGAAGCACCAATGCTTGCGGGAGCACTCCCAAAAAAAGCGTCGCCAGACAAAAACTCGCAGAAGCGGCCACAAAAGTCGTACTGCAAATCGTGCAGGACAAGGACTTTTTCATCACCTCCTTCAATCCTAGCGAGATTGACATCCACAAATAGAATCGCAACTTCTTTCGCCACCTCAATCGAACCAATGTGCCACAAATGACGCAAAAGAGGAAAAGACATGCGAGGAGAAGACGCCTGCATCATGTGCAAGGCAAAATATCTCGCGCTTAACTCTTTGCCTGGAAAGGCGCTGTAGCTCGCGTTCCATACACCCAAAGTTTCCCCGTCGTCCGTCTTTCGAATGGACTTCGGCTTCGATCGGAAACGGCAACCTTTTCGTTCATCCAGAGAGGCGAGACTGTCTGCCATGGCAGCGAAAAGGCCTGAATGACCTACTCTGCTCTTCATATCCTCGCCTACAAACTTGCCGACGAGGCCGAGCGATCTCGTTTCAATAGCAGATAAAACCGAGGCAACATCGTCTCCAAGCTTGCGACGACTGCGAACCAAACATGCAAGCGTCCCAATACCCAACGGTACACCACAGCTCAATTGCAGTGCCTTCTTCCGATTCTCCTTGTAAGCCCTACTTAGCCGAAGCTCTGGTGTCTCAGCTAAAAGTGCATCATACAAATTTTCCGCCAGCCGCCAGTCCGAATTCTCCTCCTCGGTCAGGTCAAAGCGCCCTAAGTGAACACGTTCAAAACCTGGACTTTCAGCTAGTGATTCAAAGCGTGTAGTCACAACCACTCCGCTGCCCGGAAAACTGGCAAGTTTGGAGAGTGCAGCTGCCCAACAGTGCAAACCGGAAGTAGGCGGAGGCTGCCAGACATTGTCGATCACAACCAAAATCGCATGATTTGAAAAGAACTTGCGAGCGATGCCGACAACGGCGCTGAAGTCAATAACTTCCATCGAGCGAATTCGCTCAGCGCTTTTCTCCCCTCCACAAAAGTCGACCGCTTCGGCTACTTTCTCTTTCACAGAGTTCACAGTTGCGTCCTTGCCGACCTCAATCCAGACGAGGGCGCCATCCTTAAAATAGGTCTGAACGTCCTGGTCTGAGCAAAGAAGCTTGCAGGTGCTGGTCTTTCCGACGCCACCTTCACCGTCAATGGAAGTTAGAGCGATGCGGCGCATGATGACGCCCGGATTTGGTGCGCTGGAAGGCCCAATACCAGTAGACGAGTCCGAAAGACGGACTGGAAGAATAGCTTTCTTCAACTGAGCCAATTTAGTCGCCGCATCTGCGACAAGGCCAGCGCTCAAACCAAACGCGTCCGGGAAGAAAGGGACAAAACAGTCCAAAACACCTGCTCTGGTCTCCAAATCGCCCAACCGTTTATCTAGACCGGCTAACTTCTTCAGTAAGCCCGCGCCCATCAGCTTATCACCCACAAAATCGACCTTTCCTATGATAAAACTCACGTCCTCCGCCTTCCACACCCGACCCGCCAAGCCCCGCAGTAAATACAGCTCCAAGTCATCGGCGCACGTCCAGCACTCCCCCAGCAAGCCAAAAACTCGCCCAACAAGCCCGTCCTCGTCCCGAAATCCAGATCCCAAAATACTAAACAACCATTGCACCAACAACATTGACGCCTCTCTTAAACCCTCCCGCGCCTTCGCCAGCTCATCCCTCCCCTCTCGCTCCAGTGCCATCAACCCGACGGCCCTCGCCGACAATGCCACGAGCGAGAACGCGCAACCAACAATCGTGAGACCCCCTAGTGGCTTAGCAAGATTCTCCACTTCCTCCGCCGAGCGCGCGACGCCACCGATCCCCTGCGCAAAAGTCGCTGTCCATAAGGACATTTCCGCCACAGCGCCCGCCTTCTCCCACACGCGCCTTGCCACGCCCGTCATCCCCTGCTTCTTTTCAGCAGCAGCTCTTTCAATGACACCCGAAAAGAAAAGGCGCGCCGCATCGGCAAGCGAAGTCGTGCAGCCGGGGGTCGGGGAAGGCGCCGTCTGTGCGCTCGCAGCGCGCATCTCCTCCTCCATGTGCATGCACAGAGCTGCCCACGGTGCAACTCGCAGGCGCAGCGCCGACAGGAATGGCTCGACGTCACTCTGCGTAGCGACAATAAGCGTAATATTCAGGTCGCCGCCATCTGAAATGCGCACGGCCGGGCCGGCAGGGTGCGACACCGCGATGACACGCGGCGCGACGAGGTCTTCCAAGGCGATCGGGACGGCGGTGTTGGGCGGCGGGGTGTCGGACATACGCTCGAGGCGGACGTGAAAGTCCGGTCGGCGAAAGTCGAGAAGGGATGTTGGCGCGCTGGACGCGTTGTTGGCAGAGATGATGCGCAGGTCCGAAGAGAGGGAGACGAAGACGGGCCGCGGGGAGGAGGGGTTCAGAGAGTATGGGTTCTCGACGAGGTGCATGATGGGGAAAAGCGGTGATGCGGGCGGTGAAGCGGGCGGTGAAGCGGGCTTTGAAGCGGGCAGTGAAGCGGGCGACAGGGCCGGTGCTGAAGAGGCTCTGGATACGGATTGTGCAGAAGAGGGTGTTACAAGGGCAGTGGTTGACGTTGTCGGTGGTAAAAGTGCAGCGACGACGGTCGAAGATGGCGCCGCATTCTCCGGCAGGGTGCGGAAGTTCGGGAACAAGGAGCGAAGCTTGCTCCGCCGGCCCATTGCTGCAAAACGAACGACCGCTCAGCTGCGGGAGCGAGAATGGGAGAGTGAGGGAACATTGGAGAGATGGAGTGTAGTGGATTGCAAAGGAAAAAGACGTGAGATCTGGTGGTAGATGAGTGCTGCAGTTCATTGCAGTATTGTAGAGTTTTAACCTGACTTTTTCGGGAATATTTAGGCTGATTGGGCAACGTTACAGGGTTAACCCTAAACCGGTTGTAGTACTTACTGCTGTACTACCTACGACGTTACACGGCTGCAGTACGGTACTGTACGACAGCTGTGTAACGTTGCCCAATCACCCTAAATATTCCCGAAAAAGTCAAGTTACTACCGTACACATTGTCCTAACTGCCTAAATCATACTGTACTAAGTTTATTTTTACTTTTTTATAACAAAGAGCATTTGTGGCGCATGAAAAATCTGAACGGAGATATTTCGGTTTTTGTCTTTTGGGCTATTTTTAGAATTTAACGAAAAACTGGAAGATGTGTCCTGGCCCAGCGAAACAGCTTTCTATGGGAATGCGTATGATAATTTCGACTATCTGGGTGAGGTCCACCGGAAAAAGTAGCCTCTCTTTGATGCGGTGGCGAGCAGGCAGTCTTGGTTTCATTCCTTAGCCAAATTCGCCACCCTATCTGGCTCCTCACAAGCTTTCCAACGAGCTATTGCGCGACCTTTGGCGATGTCTTGCCCCTTTTAAGCCCAAAATCTCATCACCAAAAGAGACCGTTTTTGGTATGGTTGACTCAACATTTTAATGTCTTAAAAGAGCTTTTTTTTGTTTTAGCTGTCCGCCGCTCAACCTGATCAACCTGGTCCGCCGCTCAACCTGGTCAACCTGGTTGAGCGGCGGACAGCTAGAAAAAAACAAAAACAAAAAAAGCGCGTAAGTAAAAGGGTCGCTGCTCATCTATATAGCTGGGAGACGGTTGGTACAGTATTTTTAGCTGACATATGTCAGCCACGATGCATCGTGGTTTGAGAGATACAGGGGGGCACGTGCTGCCCAGTAGATCCACGTCCATAGACGGCTGACATTAATAAGCCGTAAGAGACTAATTAAACACCCCTAATAATCGTTCTCATTTTCGAAATTCAAACCCCGATGAAGAAGCGCTCATACCGTAAGATGAATTCATCAGTAGTTAACTGCCATGACATGCAAATTGCGTCGCGGTGGATGTTGTGGGCTACTCTCCCGTCCTCGATTGTCGTGGCGAGGGCTATGGCGGAGTAGATGTTGTCGAACTTGTCGAGGACGAACCCCCGAATAAAGGCGGAAGACCCCAGCGGTACTCCCAGAACCTTGATGCCCGATGCCGGCAGTCGGATGTCTAGGTCGAACTCGTCCGTGAGCTTCTTGAGGAGGTCCGCGCGTTGCACTGGCCTATGCGCCTTGGTTTTGGTCGGCTAGAGGATGAAATTGATCTTCGCTCCCTCCTCGTGGATGATCCGCATGGCCTTCAAAACCTCCGTGATCTTACCACCGATGAGGCCGTCGTCCGCGTACCACCTGTGTACGTGGAGCTTGTATTCGCGGTCGATTCGCCTGACGATCGGGTGAATGGCGAGTGCGAAGAGGAGGCCACTAGCTGGGTCGCCTTGCTGCGTCTCCTCACGGCTTCTGATGAGCTCATCTCCCAGCCGCAATTACGGATGTCCATTGACATAGAGCGCGTTCGCCAGTCTGATGATCGACGGTGCGTGATCGGCGGCTTGGGCGAGCATCTGCTTGCGGCTAGTCTTTTTGAACGCGTTTTCGGCGTCCGCTGAGGAGAGAATGTACGTAGGGTCGCCGCAAAACTCGCGGAGGAAGCTGCGGACGTCGTGCATCGCCGCGTCTGCCCCGAACCTGACTCCGCATCCCACCTGCAGAGGCCGGAGGTAGTCTTTCGCCTCTTCGATGGCCGCTGGCATGACGAAACGGGTTGAGAGGCGTCTTAAAACAATCCCGATAGCTATGGGCCGAATAATAGCCATCCCTTTGTCGAGCGGGATCAGATTCGCGACCGACAGGAGGAGGCTGACGTGCGACGAGAACTCTCCGGCCGAGATCTTCCTATCGACGAGGGTGAGGAGTTGTAGCCCGGGGAAATTGGGACTGGCTCTGAGCTGGTTTGTCGCGACTAAGAGAAATCATCGCAGGCGCGCGCGATCCGGCCCCGGCGAGGTATCTCTGCCCATGCCCTCGAGTGAAATCCTGACGAGGTCCTCATTGATGGTTGGCTTTGGCGGGAGGTCGGCCGTCGGGATGGGGATGATGGGCACGCTGGGGGTAGGATGGAGCGCTCGAAGTTTGTCTTGGACGCGCGGGGACGAGGGGTCGAGAGTGTCTTGGTTTGCGAGGGCCATTTCTGCCTTCTCATGTCTCGCATTCGCCGAGAGCCGCTGCGCTCTCCGCACCCTCCTCGCTTTCTCTGTGCCTGCGTTCCTGGCTCGTAGCCGCTCACGTTCGGTTGCTGCGAGTTCCGTGCTGGTTTCATGGGCCTTGATCATGTCCTCCCATAAGCTCGAGAAGTCCCCGGCCTCCGCTCTGACTAGTCTCGCTGTCATGGCCTCCAGGCGCCCTTCCTTGCTCCAGTCGCTGTCCACATCAGGGTCCAATTTGCACAGATAGTCCGAGACCGCCATGGTGAGGTCCGTATGTTGCTGGACCTGGGTCTCATACCGTTCGCGCACGAACTCCAGGTCATCTCCCGCTACGGGAAGTGCGGGCGCGGCGGTGTAAGGCTCGGTGATCTCTGTGCCAAGCTCGTCGAAGGCCGCACTGGCCGCGTCGTGTTCGCCTCGAACCACACCGGCGCTGACCCTGTCTGCCGTTGCTAAGCTGCCATCATCATTCTCAATAAAGCTCGTCAACGCGGTAAACGCGCACATCCCAACAGCCAGCGCATGCTGGCAGCGCTCTCTCCCCTGACTGTGCTCTTCGCTTGCTTCCTTCAACGCGGCGAGAGCGGCATCGAGATCTTCATGCGTAGCCATAACCGCCGTCCGCGTTGGGCTCAACACGCCGGCGTTGACGCCCGTCGTTCTCGCGCGTTCTGCGTTCGCGGCAGCTTATCTCGCGTTGGAAAGCGCCTCCGAGGAGAGTCTCTCGCCTGGGTAGCGGGCGCAATTGCTCGTCGTTGGGTCCTCTCCATGCGCCTGAGCATCCTCCTCGACGCGGTTTTGCAAGCGCTGAGGGCGGCGCCGAGTGTAGTGGCGCTGGTGCCGGCTTCGACGTCCCCCATCGACTCGTCAACCTTTCCGCTAATAGGCTTGTCCCCGCTGGCGTGGTCGTAACTGTTGCGCGCGTCGCTGGCGCTCTTCTCCGCTTCCACCTTGTTGGCCGCCCTGAGGTTGGCGTTGGCCAACGAGCCGGCCGAGCGCGGGGTCACGGCTGTAGAGCATGCGCCGTCCGCCACCGACGAGGGCCTTGTGGTCGGAGGCGCAGAGGCATCAGCTGGGCGGTGGGTCATCGACACGTCTTCCAGGCTGCCGGAGGGCGCCGTCTGCGCTGGGGCGCATGCGACCTCCGCCACCGACGAGGGCTTTGTGAGCGGAGGCGCGACGGCGTCGGTCGGACGTTGGGTTAGCGTCGTATCGCCGGGTACAGATTTGGTCACAGGAGTCGAGGCGGCTGGGCGAGTAGGCACAGGGGCTTTCCTGACTCTGGCGTCAAATTCTCGGTGCTTCGCAGCGTCGTGTTGCAAGTCCTCGGCGACGCAGTGGAGGGCGGAGACATCCACCTCGAACACTATGGTAGAGGAAATGTGGAGGTGCGCGTTCATCGTCGCCTTCAGCTCCTCGACGCGCGCCCTCGCGCCGCCGAGGCGGTCCGTGTTCCAAGCGTCATCGGAAGCGCGACGCTTGTTCGCGGGCCTGGCTG
>JAULCF010673246.1:0-10322 GCA_032361265.1 Devaleraea mollis | reverse complement strand
TTGCGATCTTGCAGAAATAGCTGATAATCGCAAGTAGGGTATCGGCGTGTTAGGAACGGCCGTGGCGCTGTTTTTTTTGGGGGAAAATAGGTGCAACGAATCTTGCGATTAGTAACCACCTTTTTTAGATACAGCTGGTTCAATTTTCAGTAATACAATGATGGTGTGATGTAATATGCAAAAGTTGACTTTCTGAAAAACCTCTTCTCATACCAAAACAATGCATGTATTTTTTGCGATTTCCTTAATTAAAAACCTCTAATAGAATTTAGGCTCTTATCTCTTATCTCGGTTTCATAACGTAAGGACTAATGAAACACGGTCATCTTTTTCGGGCTTACGTCGATTTATGACTACCATCACATGTTATCATACTCCTCGTAAGGTAAATCATTTTTAGCACCGACGGCCGCTACGATTGGGCTTATCTCCTCATGTTTTTCCACGTAACATCGACCTCCGACAGTATTAGTGATCGAGTTGTGCAACTGCCAGCTCCCAACTACCGCAAACAGACGAAATCTTCTAGAACGCCAGACTAAAATGGAACAAGGCCTATTTTAGTGGCTCAGACTGGTCGGGAAGAGCAGTGACTGCTATGACTGCTCTTACAGGCCAGTATCAACCACTAAAGTACCAGTTTGTTCCAGTTTAGTCTGAATTTAAAGAACAGTTTGTCTTTATTATAGCAGCTTTGGACGCGTGCATGTTAGATTTGCGATTGTTTTCGACAACAGCTCAACGTCTCTCCTTAACAAAGCCTGCCCTCGCAGCCACGAAACAAACTCGCGGCTTGTCCTCGACCGACCACGACAAATATCCACCACTGCTGTCAGGACTAAACCGAACGGAAGTATAACACCGTCTTTTATGGCGGGAAAGTTTGTGCGGTGTTGTTTTTTCCACACTCTTCTTTGCCGCCCAAAAGCTGCCCGAATGAAGTCCCATCACCCCGTATTTAACCAAGTGCGACGGTCCCAAGAGGTAAAAGACACCGCCCACCGCCCTCCGCATCCCTCGCCTTGTCATCGGTTTTCAACATGTTTTCATCGATATCACGTGGCGATCTCAAGCATGACCTTTCCTTTTCATTTCCAAACTCCTGGGCGTGCCTCTAGATCTCCTCCCACTCCCGCATCCTACCACATCACTCCAGCCTCCGTCTCTTCTGCTGCTTTCGTGACTAGTGCCGCAGGACCTTCTGGAGCTGCAGTTGGCGTAAGACCTGCAACCCCTCGTATTTATGGCGCGTCCACGGCGCTCAAGAAGAGAGGCGCAGGACAGACTCGTGTGCGGAGGGCGGTGAAGGAGGAACATATCATTCTCGAAATTATTACGGCAAAGAAGCTCAGTACCTTCAGCGGGTCTCAGGCTAGGAGTAAGGCGAAAAAACTCCTGGCAGATGGCAATAATGGCGTTGGAAAATGGGCGGCACTTGTACCAAGCGACCGTCGTGCTACGATAGTTAAGGCCCTCGACGTGGACAAACTCGTGCGCTTTCGAGCAAATATCGCACAGAAGCAGATCAGCAAGATCAGTTTTGTCTCTAGTGGTGATTTCTTGGACAACTTGAAGCTGCACGCTGCTCATTACGGCATCCAGGGCACGAAACCGCCTGAGGCCCAGGAAATCGAGCGTCTGGAGAAGATCCTTGCTGCAGCACGGCTCATGAGCCGGGCGCTCAGCGCAGCGATGTTTATCGCACGAAAGTAGGCGGCCGCCGTATGAACGATGACATGACCGGTTATTTCGATCAGTTAGCTGTGTGAAGGGCAGCGCTCGACCTAGAGAACTCGTATGCGGAGAATTTATTTACTCATGGAATTTTGGAGGAGGCACCGATTGAGACGATCCAAAGCGCACGTGTCGAGAAGGCGAATTTAGAAGCGGCGACAAGGCCTCGGGAGACATCCGAGAGGAAGCGTGTTCCGAGACTTTAGAACATCAACAAGAACAAGAAGAGCGAGAGAGGCCACTACAAAGATATTTCTATTCACAACAGCGCCGTAGGGAGTACAGCCTTTCGCGCCGCGTTTGCGCTCATGGGGAGGACATTCGCGGAAAGCAAGGGAATTATTGTAACGGAGGCAGAAAAGAAAGCCTTGGATCCGAATATCACAATTCCCCCCCCCCTCCTCCTCCTCCTCTCATTATCATTGAAAGCGACGACGATGATGATGTTGTAGAAGTAATCAATCACGATTGCAACGATGGTATTCAAGTAGATGCGTCGGTGATTTGATTTGACATTTGCAGTCTCTACTTGTCTTCTTGTCAAACGTAACAATGGCACCATCTCAAGTGCTCATAGTATTACTGCTCTGTTCCTGAACATCTTGCTTGTAGTAAAATGATTGCTTGTAGTAAAATGATATATTTTCTAGTAACTGTGGCCTTCCGACCCTTGCTTCTTTCTAAAAGAGGTTTTCAGATGGCTATTGTTCAAGAGGATCTCTGAGTTGTAATAAAAGAAAAGAAAAGACTATGCCTGTATCTTGTCTTCATCACTTAGGCTAAAAAGGAAAGCAACACGGCAGAGAAAAAGGAATATAACATGCTTGCTTTTTACGTTTCCCACGTTAGTGAAAAGGAGAAAAAGCAATCCTGTTCTACAGAAAATTAAAACGAACACGCCTGCTTTTCTGAAGCAGGCATTTTTCACAATGCCCTCAGCAGCAGGCCTTCGAAAGTCTCCCCGCGTGTCTATAATAGATAAAATTGAACAGAATACGCCTACTTGGAAAAACGTGCACGTTCACCATGGTGTGACCGCGCCTGATTTTTCTCATGCAGGAGGGGTTCAATTTAGTTTTATCTATTATGAGCACGCGCTTTCGGTTCTGTGTTCTGTTTTAAAAGAAACTCATCATTCCGCTCAAGGCAATATGTTTGCCTTCAGAGGAACGATGACTTTTTCTCTGTTAAGAAAGTACGGACGCCTAGGACTTAAACTAGGAGCTACAATTTAATAAAGACCGGAAAAGGGAATGGGAGTGACGGCGTGAAAAGCAAGTACAAGAGATCGCTTTCGAAAAGAACACTACCATTTTATATAATTCGAACTTTAGTACCGCTCTCCTGCCGTCATTTCGTACGAAGCCTGGCGTTCCAGAAGTCTTGAGAGAGGTACTAGTTCCCTTCCGACGCGGTTGTCGGTAAAAATAATAATCATATAAGCCACTTCGTAAGTCAAAGAAAACCAGTGCTTGCTCATGCTCCATTTTCCCAAAAATATCCTGAACTTATTGTTAGTTCTACCTCTATGCCCCACTCGTTGCAAATTCGTTGCTTACGAATATGCCTGTTTCTGAAACCCCGCTCCGGAAACGAAAGCGCCTGATTACGTCTGTGTGGGGCTTTGATAGGCCCACTGCCTTGGAAGCCGCTGTCGGCCATTATCCTCTCCAAATAGACACCATTTGCGTCCCGGCTCAAGAACTGCTCAGGGTTTTGGCCGATGGCTGTGTTGTTAAAATTTTCGCGGTCGTGCATGGAACCCTTCAGTGTAAAGTCCAATCTTATACAGCGACCGTAAATGTCGCACCAGTATCATACGCTCGCTATGATAGCACAGTGTACGAATGGAAATGATGATGACTATCGTAGATGAATTCCTGCAGAACTGGATCCGTTGGGCGCCACGCCCGTTGCTTCGAGCTGTCAACGAACACAACAGCGGAGGGTAAGCCATTCATCAGCCCTCGCATGGACTCTCGCATGTCGTAAGCTGGCCAGACAATAAGACTTGGACGAATTTTCTTCAAAGCCAAAGACAAAGCGCCAGAGACATGATAAAATACGATGCTCGCGGTGCCGCGCGACACACCAAAGCAGATTTTTACGTGGCTCAATCCATAAGCACCCTCAGGAGTACCAGTAATCATAAACAAAAACATGTACATCATCTCCTTCTCTGACAAAGCGCGAGCTATCATCCTACCATCGCTTCGCATGCGAATGCTCTTGACAAGGCGAGGGTCCATTTCCAAGGACAAATCAAATTCGGCGAGGTCGTACAGATCGTTAAATTCTCCCACGCGAATACCACACTCAGCATTGAAAACAGAGGGATCGTGATGGCGCATGGCGTCTTCCATCGGCATTAACCCAGGTGTTCGACAGTACGCACCATTCACACCCAACGCAGTATTTACTTTCCTGGTCCAGCGGTATGCATGAGCTCGTCGGAAGAAGTCCAACCTTCTTCGTAGCCGCTGTTATCTGAGTCCGACTCGGAGTCGATGAGTAGAAAGTGAGCTTCGTCTTCCTCGCTCTTTATCTTATATTAAGCCGCCTGCAGTAAAATAAACTCATCGTCGGCCACTATTCCATCTCCGACGTTGCCAGGCCCTCCCCCAGGCGGCCCTCCACCGCCACCACCAATTCCTTGTCCCCCTGGCGGCAGTATTCCTCCGCCAACAATAAATTTCCCTCAGGGCGGTGCTCCTCCTCCACCACCAGGACCTTGTCCACCTAGCGGTGCTCCTCCGCCGCGACCGAGGCCTCACCGTCCTGGCTGCGCTCCTCTGCCTACGCTGTAATATTGCACTCCTGCCGATAGTCCGCCACCGCGACCATACCCTTGCCATCCTGGCGGCGCTCCTCTTCCAGCGCCGTGAACTTGCCCTCCAGATTGCGGTCCTCGACCGCCGCCTAATCCCTGCGCTGAGGGCGGCGCTCCTGTGCATAGAACATGTCCTTTCCCTCCCGGAAACACGCCACCTCCGACGCCGTGCCCTTTTACTCCTTTCTGAGCATCTGCAAGCAGTTCTCCTACGCCACCGATATGAAATTGCCCCCCAAGTGGCACTCTTCTACCACCACCGCGGTCTCGCCCACTTGCCATAAGCGGACGTTGTCGTACTGACGGATGGAAAGAGAAGGTGTAGCTGCTCCTCAGGCGTGTGTTAGGTGCTCTCGCGCGTGCTGATAGATGAAGGACGAAAGTGGTGACGAAGATAGGTAGCAGCCGCGGGACGTAGAAGCTGAGACGCAACGTTGCAGTGGTTGATTTATATTTTCTACTTCCTCTACTTCGAAGTAAGGCTCTTATACCCATCTCACAACCGGATGGACATAGAATTTAGCCGTTGGTGGCAACGACGTTATTTACCGTTACAGTATTTCATACTGTCGTGACAGAACTAAATATTCTTATACGCTCTTCGTAAGGAAACGAAAACAGGCTGGAAGCGACTTTTCTTATGTTTTTTATCTTGAGATAAGCTCGTAAATCAAAACTAATTAACCAGCCTTAATAGGGAACGGCCAATTGTACGGCGCTCGCAGGTACTAGAACGCTCAGTGCAATGAGTTTTTCAGAGGATAGCGCTCGCCGCTCGGTTCTTGAAAACGCCGCCCTGCTTCTGCTACTTCCAGTATGAAACGCCGTCCTCAGGGAGTGCCGTCACGAGTCTAAAATTCGCGTACACACCGCGGGACGCGAATCTTTGCGTTTCGCAACCATCTGCGTGGACCGCCCGCGGATCCACTCCCCTGGGCCCGCCCAAATCCGCAGCTGCCCCCCTGTCCGAGACAGTGGGGCAGCGCGGCGCGCAAATCGATAGCGAGGCGCACGGCCGCAGGCCTCTCAACAGAAGAGGCGCGGGCCGCGCGACACAAAGACAACAGCAACGCGCATTTTCGCACAGGGTCTGTCGCGCGGAGACACAAGCCAGAATGGAGTTCCCTAAACGCGCTGCAGGCTCTGTCGCGCGGAAATTCCGCGCGGGAAGGTGGGCAGGCACAATTTGTGTCTCTGCCCGCCAGAGTCGGCAGCGAGCCCAAGCCACGAGCAATACAGCGTCTTATAGGCCGATGCATCACTTTGGCTTCGAGCTCCTCCTTTCTGAGGCAGGGCGCAATTCTCTGAAGCTCTAGATTTGCGCAACACACACAAAATGGCCCCCAAGAGCACTCCAGAACCGAAAGACGCGGCGGCCGCTAAAGTCGCCGTGCCTTCCGCGAAGAAGGCCAAACCCTCGGCTGACAAGGGGGAGAGCGAGACGAGTCGCAACTTGGCTGCCGCCATGAAAGAATCTGCGGGCGCCGCTCCAATTCCCCGCAAGGCCGCTGACGTCGCCAAGGTAGCCAAGAAGGCCGCACAGAGCCGCCAGGATGACATCGAGGAGACTGAGTTCGACAGCGACGAAGAAGATGTGATCCGCCCCGCGCGGCCACAGCCCGCGCCGGGCGCGCACAAGCGAACTCCCGCCGTCGCCGCTTCTGATGAGGCCGATTTCCAGAAGAGGGTTGAGGCCGCGGTCATGGCGTCTCTGAAGGAGAATAAAGGGCGCATGAAGCCGAGTGCTGCAAAAGGCAAGTATTTTAATAGCACCGCTTCAAAGTCTGCCGGCAGCGCCGTCTCCAAGCGGAGCCGCCGCGGCGGCCGGACGGTGCACGAAAGGCGGGCCCGCCAAGATAAGAAGGTGGGCGAGGCCAAACGCAGAGAAGACGGTCGCAGCGCCCAGATGCCAGCAATCGAAACATTGGACATCTCGGACGGCACTGACGAATCATCGGGCAGAAGCTCTACATCTACGAAGACCTGCCATACCGGAAGCAGTAGCTTGACCGTCAGCCTAGTCGCGCGCAACGCGCCCGGAGCTATGGAGTCTTCCTGGAAACCAACAACGGCGCTGTTTTGCAGATGCCCTAGAGCGCCAGACTGAGTGTAAAGAGACGACTACTCAGGCTGCTGTACGCGCGCTCGACATACTCAAGGGAGAGCGCGGCGTCTCCTCCAGTCTGCTGGGGACGCTGACTCCATTTTTGCTGGGCCTGGCTTGCATTATTGATGTCTTCGTCAACGAGAATGGAGTCGAGGCAGCTTCGGACCCGGCCGTCGAGATAGCCTACCGTATGCTGTATGCGGCTGTGATGAGCCTCGAGGGTGGCGATGTGGACATAGCCGCGCGCCTCGACGCCGGCCTCACGCATGGTTCAGGCCTGTTTATGGCTGACGACATCCTCAAGGAGGCCGGCAAGGCCGCCAAGCTCCGCCGCCGCATGCAGCACAAGGATTTAATACCTGTCGCTGCCTGCCCGCATTCATCGTGCCCTATCGCTACGCTAGTACCGCAACGCGCCTAACGCCTTAAGCCATGCGATCAGAGTCTAATCGTTCTCTTTGTGTTTCTCTTTATAAAACTTGCTTATGTTCTTATCAAGATGTAGACCAGACTATCAAAGGGAGCGAACGCTTGAGCAAAGATGGCCGCCACCGCTATCTATTTCCCTTGACGATTCCTCGGCGCAACCGCAAGCTGCACCGCGCTGCCACTGCACTAGATAGTCTCGCAGGGTTTGCTCCATCGACTCAACAATCCCCACAAGATCGTTGCAGGAATGCGACTCAAGTTCTCGCCAGGGCGATTGATGAGGCCGCCACGCCATCCGCCCCCGAGAAAGACAAAGGAATTTAGAATGAAATATATGTTAGCACTAATACCACACCAGCTCCCCAGCACCAGAACGGAACCGGATACGACCTCACACATCTTCAGGCCCAAGCCGATCCTCTGAACTTCAAATGCGCAGACTTGCCTTCCGCCGAACCGCAAGACGCACTTCCCCTCATGGATGCAGAGTGCCGACGCTACTACTCAAAACTCGAGCCCCTTCCACTTGACCAGTTCCAGCCGGCGCGCTCGCACTTGTCAGTCGTCGATGGGCACAATGAGCCCTTCGTCCGCCAGACGGTCATCGTGGGGATGGTGCACGTCTGGTACGCGCACGAGCTGGCGCGTTTCAAGCGCTTCGTGATCAACGGCCTCTTTGCCCTCCCGAAAGCAGGGAAGGAAGTAGGCAGCGCGCGCTCACAGCGCGTGATCCTGGATGCGCGCCCCGGCAACGGCAACGTCGAAGCCGCTCCAAACGCCCAGATGCCCGACTGCGGCAGCCTGGACGAGATCATCCTCGACAGCACCGAAGACTGGGCCATGGGCACCACCGACCTGTCAGTGTACTTCTACACACTCCGCGTCCCCGAAGTGCTCGAGGGGTTGCAAGGCCTTCCGCCGCTCACTGTCGACGCGTCGGCGCCCATCGCGGGCAAGCACGGCACACTCTACCCGACGCTGTGCGTCGCCGCCATGGGCGGCAGCCACTCATCCACCATTTCGCAGTCCGTCCACCGCCTGCTCTGGAAACTGCCGAGCCCCATCGCCTTCAGCTCCGGTGCCCGCTCGGAGATCAGCTGCGCCCCTTGGCGCAAGCGCGATATAGGCCTCAAAGGCAAGAGGCGCGCGGTACGCTTGATGCCGGGCGAGGCATCGTTGACAGTCTACGCGGATGACTCGATGCAACTGGGGAAGAGGGAAGTCAAACAGTCGAAGCACATGAGGTGTTCAAGGTTGAGGTGTCTAGAGCGAGGCTAATTTTTGCGGAACAAAAGAACACGAAACCGACCGTTCAGCCAACCGTCACCTTGGGATACGAGGCTGATTTAAAAACGGGAATTATTCGTCCCGAACCGACAAAAATGGGCGCCCTCCTGATTGACACGCTGGAAATGACAAAGCAGCGAACCGCCACCCGAAGCGAGCTCGCCTCATTGGTCGGGCGATGGACGGACGCCATGCTACTGCGTCGGCCTGCTCTGGCGATTTTCAACGCTGTTTATGAGAGCGTGTCCAGGAAGGTGAAAATTTCATCCGAAATTGCAGCTGAATTTTTCGCAGCCTTTCAGCTCGCACCCTTCCTCCAGCGCAACTGGTACAGGCGTTTTCATACCGTCATAATCGCCTATGATGCTTGCCTTTCAGGGGGCGCAGTTGTGTACTCACACACTACCGAAGATATGGCTGAAAGATACGCGCATCTCAACGCTCGCACGATGTTTGATTTGGACGGGAAAGCAGACAGGGAAAAACAGACCGCAAGGTACAGCGCCCTCGGCTTCGGGGATTTAGAGTGGAAATTGGCTATCCAGCTTCCCCTCTCCCACATGGACGCCCACATCGACTACAAAGAGGCGCTCATAAGCGACCTGGCACTGGAATGGGTAACAAGATCCAAAGATGCGTTCGGAATGCGCATCGTGATTTTAGGAGATAATGTCGCAGTAGTGTCAGCATTTTCAAAGGGTCGCTCTTCAAGCTCCGCTTTGCAGGCACCGTGCAAGCGAGCTGCAGCGTATGAGCTGGCGGCTGACCTCCACCTTTACCACTGCTGGATACCGACAGCAATAAACCCCGCAGACGCACCCTCTCGGTATATGAGTAGGCCGAGGGTGACGCCTGTGCCCACCAGGCACGGCGCAGCCGCCCAATGGGCTGGCACAGTAAAGGGCGCGACGCGGCTCAAATACGCAAGCGCCGTGGCTGGTTTCAACGCTTTCGTGTCGGAAAAGATCAGTGGTGGCCACTTCTATTCTAATTACGATGATGCGCTCTGCGATCACCTACGCGCTCTACAGTGCACGGGCAAAGGAAGACAGGCGGGCAACCTGATCTCCGCAGGCCTCAAACACTTCCGTCCGGGCACGCATTTTCCCAAAGAAACCAGGGCGCTAAAAGCTTGGGCCGCTCGTATCAACGTTGCCTGTTGGCTAATGATCTCTTTCTGCTGTCTGCCGCGCATCTCCGCAGCATCCCGCATGATCTTCCAGGACGTGGCACTACCGGGAGATCCACGTTTCGCAGGCATGGCGGCGGACTGTTTCGTCGTAATTGGTTATGACAAGAGGCAGAAAACCCCGCGAATGGTCGATGTTTATGAAAATCTGTGCGTAGAGCTACTCTACGTGCTAACTGAAACCCAATCAGCCAATGATTGGCGGTTATTCCGGGCCTCGAGTTCAACCTTGCGGCGAAAAATGAAGATCCTTTGCAAAGCTCTAGGATGGCAACACCTCAACTTCGTACCGCACTCTCTGAGATACGGCGGGGCAGTTTATGACAAGGCCGTCCGAAATCTGCACGACGGCGACATACAACAACGATGACGATGGAAGAACCCAGATACATGCCTGGCCTACATCAAAAAAGGGCTAGGGCGGCTGTTTCGGCTCAACTTTCCCGAGGTTTCGGCAAAAGAGCTGCGAGGTGCGGCCGGGATAAGAAAGAAACTATTGCGTGTGTTGCGGAGCGCTCGTCGCGCGCCAAGAGGGAGGTAGTGCGCTTTCGTGTGCCGCCTCTGAGGTTCTCGGCCCGCGGTCTTCTGGCTCACACCCCCATAGGGTGGCTAGAAATGAAAACCGCGCAGCATCTCAAGCACGTGCTCTCTGAGCACAGTGCTCTCTACTTCTAGTCGGCACGACTTTCGAGTCTGTGCTATAGCAAATTAAACACCAGTAGCAATCTTAAGTTACCCCTTGGAGA
>JAULCF010673135.1:0-10327 GCA_032361265.1 Devaleraea mollis | reverse complement strand
TTGGGTTTATAGCAGGGGTGCGATAGGCGCGGCGGTCCTATCGTTGGCCTTAATAGGATATCCCCGACACATGGCCTTATTTCAAAACTAGATATCTCGAGTTTTTCGGCGGAGATTGGCAATCTACCCGGTGGGGTTCGGAGATAATATCAATATTATTGAAGCTGTCAGTAAAATGCGTCACGCTCACGTGATCGACGTCGAGATAAATCTTAGCGGTCACTTGCTAGCTTGGGCAGTGGGGATTTACCCATGTTTACCCTTACCGTCCGCTGCAAGGCTATTCGAGCATTCGATTCGAGCGTCAGTGCGAAGCTTCCCGAAGCCTGTAACGCTGTCTTCCGAGCCTAGAACTTTCCCCACGACCTCAACCCATTCCCTTCCCTAATCTCCCCATTCAAAAACCAATCCCTCACCCTCCCGAAACAATGAATCCGCCAAGAGTAGTATCCCTCCTCCCCTGGCTCACAGACCTCGTCGCCGACCTGAACCTGACCCATCTCCTCACAGCAACAAGCCACGACTGCACTGCCTCCCTCCCGGCCGCCACCGCGCCCCTCCTCCCGTCCTCCGCAACCCTCACCTCTCTAGAAACGACCGCCGGCTGGCGCGCAGCAACCTCCTCCCCGTCCCTCTCCGCCTCACCCACCGCCGCGTCCCTCATCTCAAAATCCCTCTGCTCCTTCTACACGACCCTCCCAAACGCCCTCCTCTCGGCCTCCCCAACCCTTATCCTAACACATCTCCCGCCCCAAACAACCTCCCTCAACCCCTCCCACAACGAGATCCTCGGCGCAGCCCGCGAACTCCTCGCCAACCCCCTCCTCCAAATCCTCTCCTTCGACCTGACAACAATCTCGGAAGCCTACGCCGCTGCCCATGCCATTGCGCGCGCCCTCGGCGCACCCCACGCCGCGTCAGAAGCAGTGTCGGCAGCGCAGGCGCGCTTGCGCGCCGTCCGCCTTCGCGCAGGCGTCGTCTTTCGCCGGCGCCCCGCCCCGCGCGTCGCAGTAGTCCAGTGGGCGGCGCCGTTGTACATCGCAGGCGCCTGGGTGCCCGAGGCTGTTGAAGCCGCCGGCTGCGTAGACGCTTTCTGCCGCCCCGGCGGGCCGTCGCGCAATATCTCGCCAGACACTCTCGCGCGCGTTGACATCGTCGTCATCGCCGTCTGTGCTGTCGATTTACGCGGCGCGGCGGAGGCGGCGAGAGAGGTGTGGCAGTCGTCGGATATGTTTCAATCGTCCAAGGCGAGATTTGTTGTTGTCGATGGGACGAGGTTGTTTTCGAGCGCGTCATTGACGACTATCGCCGATACAGCCGAGTGTGTGCTTGAGATTGCCGCTGATGATTGCGCTTTTTTATTTTCTCGTCTCAAGGCCTGGGCCAGATGGACGCATGCCGGCGGGATTGAACGACAAGAAAGGCAAAACAGTAGCTCTGTCTTCGTGAGACCGGCGTTGGCCCTTGCGAGTTAGGTAGAGGCTCCACATCAAACCGCGACAATCTTTGATCTGGGTGACTTTTTCTCGTTTGAGAGCTATTTCATAGCTGCGGTACTTTCCCGCAGGAGAAGCCGGGAACACGAGCACGCCCAATTTCGAAGTACTTGTCTGGAAGAAATGAGTACTTTAAAAAGCCAAAATGAACAAGCGAATCACCTCGGCGCTTCAGAAGGCAAACATATTGTTGCTCTAGGATGTTTTGGACCTTGAGCGACCTTCCCTGTTCCGTGTCGACCGCGTCCTGGGCGTAGGTTGAGAATGCTTTTTCTTCCTGCTTGGTTTCGAGCCGGAAGACGGCCCCCCATTCTCACCGCTCCCGGCCCCGCTCTGGGCAGCTTCCGAGCCAGGGATCTCATCTTCCTCAGCTTCCGTGTGTACTTGATTGCTCAAAACTGTTGCGACAGCGTCAACACTCAATAAAAGTGTCATCATCTGCAGCCCAAGAGTCATGTTCCTATGCACACCATCGACGGACAGGCGAGGGTCTTTCTCTTGTGTGCAGGCCTTCCTCTTTTTACCGCCGCTGCGCTCCCCAGTCGCTGGAATGGCGAGGTCGTGCACACCAAACACATTCACGTCGTCTGCTATTTGACGAAGGTCTGACCCAGAAATTTTGACGGTGGCGTTCTCTGTATTGGTGAGCCGAAACAGCCCGCGCGACAAAGGGTAGTCACGCTGGATACCAATCATGCCCGCAAGCTCAACGCCGCTTGAATGCGATACCTTCAAAGAGCAAGCCTGCAGACTCTGGCCACCAGAGGGCAAAGTAGAAATACCGTAGCCTTCCCAGCCTCCTCCACCTTCGTTCAAAGCAAAGTACGTCAGCCGAGTCTCCGGTTCCTTCGCTTCACCACCGTCAAGACATCTCCAAGATAGCGGAACGGCCCGACGCGACAGAGTGGCAATCTGGTCGCCTAACGAACGCCGGGCGGAAACTCTTCGCCTCACAGCATTCACCGCGTCCTTAAAGCGGAGATGAGCTGGGTGCGCAAAGGCACGATCCGGCCAGTCCAAATGCTGCACCAGCTGTACGTGTCGCAAGCCCCCCTTCGGAACGCTTTTACGCACGCTGCCGGGAAAATGCAAGCCACAGAGCAGATTTGCCCAAACGAACGGACGACCGCCGTGAGGAACGAGAGAGGAGTCAAACTTGAATCTACCCTTCATCAAATGCGCATTCCCGGGGTTCGGCGACTCCCGCCCGTAATCAAATGGAAAGAGCATCTCAAAGTCTGCGGTGTCTATTTGCTGCTGCTGCTGCTTGGGCGCCTTCTTCGGGGCATACACAGGTGGACTGCTGGTAACACGCAAAGTCACAATGTTAAGCTCAGGGTGGTACATAAAAAACATCGATGCAAGGACGTGAGGTGCGGCCTTCCCTACTCCGGCCGCAGGATCAGCCACAGAATTTGCAGCAGAGCTCTTCTTCTTGCTCGAAGGCGCGGCACCTGGGTCGCCACCAGCAGCAGCGGATGACGCGTGAATATCATGGACGTCGATGCGAACAACTTTCGGATGGACGCGATGAAGCTTTTCTATTTCGGCCTTACCATCACCAGCACCACCCCCATCCCTATCATCCGACATCCTATCTCCGGCAGCATCATTTGCAATGGCAGCGCTTTCTTCCTCCTTAGTATCACCACCACCACCGCCGCCAACTTCAGTGCGCAAGACTTCGTCCATGGCGTCTGCGCTAGCCTCCACCTGTTTCTGCGCGGCGGAAGCAAGCACCGTCTCATCCGGAAGCCAGGGCTTCTGCGAGACAGCCGGAACAGGCTCTGCGGCCAAATCGGCTGGATCTTGGTCGAGGACGCGGAAAGTGACATGGCCTCCAGAGTGGTCGCGGAGGCCGAAAGCCTCGCGCGCGAGGACGTACAGCGGCATCGGAAGGGCGCGCATGATTGAGATCTCGTCCGCAGGCAGGCTGTCAACATCGCCGCCGCCGCCCTCGCCGCTCTCCATATAGTCCCGTATCGGCTTGAGTGTCTCTCTCAGGTGCTGAATGTGCGCTGGCAGAGCGTCGCGGTGCTTCTTGAGCTCCTCATTCCGTTCTCGCCGCTCGCGCGACATCTTCTGCATCTCATCAAGCTCCTTCTTCAACCTCTTCCTTTCCAGCAGCTCCTTGTCCAACCTCCTAACCATCGCCTTGTGCTCGCCCTCAACGCCCTCAACACTCTTCTCATCATCCTCCACAAGCCCGCCCGCAAGAACCATATCAAGCTTTTCCGCCTTCCCGGCCCTCAACTCAGCGACTTTTGCCCGCAGCATCTCGCGCCGATACTTCAAATTCTCCAGCTCCAGCCGCACGCCGTCAGCCTCGTGGCGAACGCTGTCGACGAGGTCCTTCACGACTCCCGGCCCGCCGTACACAGCGCGCACCTCAGTCGCCACGAGCGCCATGTCGCAGAGGAAGCGCGTGCCGGCGGCGTCGAGAGGCGCCCCGTCGCCCTTCGACGGCACGCCGCCAGTCTTGGCGACGGCCGCTTCGTGCGCCGCGCGCAGGGCGCGGAATGACGTCCGCGCGCACGACACAGAGTCCGCGGCAACTACGTGGCGCGCCGCTGTCTCCGACGCCACCTTCCGGGCGCTGAGGACGGCTTCCGACGGCTCCATGACGAAGTTGCGCTAGAGAGACTGAGTCGGACGCAACGCTGACGGAGACGAAGTCGGATGAGGGCTGAGGGCGTAGCGTACTGTATGAGTTACTTTCTCTAACTCTAGAAGAGAATCTGTCACATACCTCCACGAATCGTCGTCCCCAAAGCTTCTTCGTGCTAATGTTTTGTACTGTACCGTACTTCGAAGTAGCGTCGCTTTTACTGGTCATGATCATGTTCATACTCCATCGCCCGAAACCGAAAGCAAAAAAACGGTCCGTACGCACATCGTACGCTCTTGTCATCTATTTCGTAGATGACAATAGTGTTGTAACCTTTTGCACGACAACTTCCCATGGAAACGTTACAGAACAATGATATCAACGCCAATTTTATCAAGCCACTGCCTTACTTACCTTGGCGCTTACCCCGGGAAGATACTGAACTGAAAATATAACTGGGAGGGGGTATTGTAGACGGCTAAGGGTGATGTGTCAGGTTGGTGGTTTCGTTAGTGAGGGAGCTTGAAGGTCCGGCAGCAAGTGTCGGGGGTATGACTGGAGGGGCAAGGGCCGAGGGACTCTAGGTTCTTGCACTGTAGCCTAATGAAGTTAGGCGGGACAGCGAATGGGCTGTGCTCAGGGATTGGTAAAAGTGCAGTTTCCCAACCTATTACCGAGTACCTGTTCCATGGGCGAGTGGCTCTTACCCATTATGTATTTCATCGACCTCCCCACCGAGTATAATAGCTATTACCTACTTGATGAGCATCGGGCTGAGAGGGCATGTGATCAGGAAGGGAGAGAGAGAGTGGGTCAGGGTAGCGCTAAGTCACGGCAAGTGACTTGATGCGCCCAAGAGGAAGATGCGTCAGTGTTGACGTCAGTACCCATCTCCTCTCGAGGCCCAATTTGAGTACCTAATGTAGTCACCCGAATTTATTGTTTGGCGGTCGATTACGGCGCTCATAGCACTTTCTATGAGTAAGATATGGGACCGCCTGAAACTCGGTATAATGTTAGTAAACTTGGCCGGACCTTTGGCCCAAGCTTTCTTTCGGATAGCAGCACCCGACAGGCGCGGATAGGCTCTCGGCACACCACTTCCACCGTCCCATTTCTTTGAGCATGATATGCTGAGGTGAAGTGGTAACTCGTGCCGAGTGCAGCCGCGAGCTTTGCCATCACTTCGTGTTTGAGGTGACTGTCTTGGTCTCAGACCCATGTCTTAGGGGCTCCGAAGTTGGTGATCCAATCCTTCAGAGCTTCCACCGCACTGTCCGTGTCACAGGAGCGGGTTTTGACCAGCCAAACAAAACTGCTGAAATCATCCTTAAGGATAAGGATGAACTTCTAGCTTTGTTCGCCCTCTGACATGTAGGGGTAATCGCAATGCATGATTTTGTTAGCCTTACTCGCGTGCAGCGTGTGAGCTAGCTCGCGAGTTACTCGGATTTGCCATTTGATTGATTGGCAGTGCAAGCATTTGTTGACAAATGTCTTGATGTCATCGGCAATCCCTGTCCACGTGAATTGGTCTTTCACGTGGTTTGAAGTGACGGCTTGCCAAACCAGTGGCCGCTGTGTCCTGCCGGGCCACAGTGGCTCAGGATCAGCAAATCTATTTTGATTTGTGTCACCGTTTTGGGTATATAAATCTTGCCATCTCGAAGCAGGCATCCGTGGGATGTCTTTCTGTAGATGGTGAGCAAGGGTGCCTCGGATGGTAATATAGCCTTCTGGCCTTCTTTGATATTGCTAAGATCGCGTCTTTGTCAAACGTCTGGGAGTCTAATAGAATTGCGTAGTACGTCCGGTATCGGCACGTAGAGTAGGCCAGTGGTTCGTGGCGTTGCTCTGCTTGAGGCTTAGCCGCATCCTCCTGTGGGCTTTGTGTTAGAACACCAGCACAGTAATGTTCTGAGGCGTCGATGTTCATGCACAACCTCTTTGCAGGATCCAAGTGGCTTAGCGTGACGCGCTCAGCGATGAGCAGCTTGAGATCCTCAAAGAGCTTGTGAATGTCTGGGGTCCAGATGTCTGGCCCCAGTTTCACTTTCTCCAGCGTATTCTTCTTAAAACCGTGCCTTTTTGATAAGGTTAACATCAGGGCTTGCAACGGACCAACGTTCTTGTTGTAATCCGGGAGACCCTTGCGCATCGAATTTATCGCGCAGATAAATTGTTGGAGGTCTCCAGCCGTCTCGGGCCTTTGCACGGAGAGTAATCCATCGATACGGAGGGGAACAAGCGTTATACGTGCCGCCGTAACAATTCGGCCGCACCACTTAGCCTTTTGTGTTACGAGAGAGTACTTACCCGGGCTTAGGGTGAAGTTCCAATCTCGGCACAGCCCGAGGAAGTTTTTCATCAATTCCATGTGCTCGGCGAAAGTGGTGGCGTGGAGGAGCCAGTCATCGATCCAGATGAGATTATTTTTGGAAATGTCCTTAAATGCCTCTGTGGCTCCCACTTGCAAATGAATGCCAGAATTTTTCGCACCTTGAACAAAGTGGATCGGCTCATACAAGCTATGGGAGTCTGCTCCTCTGAAGGTGTGATTGTGCCTGTCCTTTGGATGTATGCTTACTTGGAAGTGAGAATGTGTTATATCCATTTGTGCAAAGAAGTGAGCCTTCTGCACATCGAGGAGCATTGTCTCCATATTTGGCATAGGCATATCGTCCTTGATCGTTGCATTGTTGATCGGTCTAAGGTACACCGTCACGCGATACATGGCCGGTGACGCCTAAGGGACGAGGATTGGGGCGGCTACCCATTCGGTGCTGCGAATGGGGCGGAAGAGGTTTTCACCTTCAAGTCCTGCGCATGTATATGAAAAAAAAGCTTGTTTTTGTGGCGGATATCGGCGCGCCCTGCTTTTCACTGGCGTCAATCCTTCCTGACAGGAAGGCGAATGGGTCTATACTTCAGGGCGGTCTACCAGTTAGCTTTGAAGAAAAGACTGACGGTATTCCTTTATAAGGTAGTCTATCTGTGCCTTAGCGTTAGTAGGGATCTGCTTTCGATAGAAAGAGTCAGCCCTATAGCTTTTGATTGCAGTATAGGCCCTATCTTTTATAGCAGAAATTAGAGCACCTTCTTCTTTAGGGTCTACTTGACCTATAGTTAGGCAAGGGTATTCCTCTTCTAATGGGTCTGCGTCATCAAGGGGTGCGCGCGGATCCATATGGGTGGGGACGTAATCGCCGGGCCCATTCGAATAGTGCATTCGCCGCACACTTGATACGCCCTGAGCTGCATCGTTGAGATCGAAGTTCAGGCCATCGAGTTTGGCCTTGTGTTCAGCCAGATGCGAGCTCATATTAAAACCAACTCCATCTGTGAACGGCAGACCGAGAATAATTTCGTCAGCTTTCTCGAGGAGATACAGCTGGATGTTTTTAAACTCGACCGGCCCTTCAGCTGTAATCAGTCGCAAGACAGATAGTGTGACTATCTCCTTGGATGTAGCTTTTGTCGTGCCAAACGCACCTTTCATTGTGAAGGGCGTTGCTGCATCCTTAACTGTGTCAGAGATTCCGACTTTTTCAAACACCTTGGGGTGTTTGCGGCCAAGCAGATTTACGTCCCAGCCTGTATAAATAGTACAGGACGCGTTATCCCCGTAAATATGTTGCTTAGATGAAGGCTGGCTTGCATACTTTGTCTCTTTGTGGACTGGTGTTTCATTGTGAAAATCTTTTGCAATAACTTGCCTTTGTTATCTGTGACAAAGGTTTTAAGCTTTCTACTACTTAAGGCATCTTTGCGAGTGCTTGAGTAGGGACGCTTGCGTACTCGTGCCACGATCCTCGCGGAGGATTCGTGCACCTAGGGCTCGTCAAGGTACATTGCGTCATCTGCTTCCTTGTTGAAGTCTACCGAACTTTGTTGTTCGTGCTCCCAAGTCCATGGGTTTTTGCGAGGACAATAGAACTTGGTCGTGGCTTGCCCGTCTCCAAGTCTATGGACTCTTTACGAGCTCCATCGAACTTGGGCACGACTACGGTACTGTTGCAAGTAGGGTAGTAGGAAGCGGAACCGGAGGCCCATGTGTCATTACAGGATTGTTTCGCGTGGTTGTCCCACTGCTTCTTCTGAGCGCCTTCATCTGCTTCGGTCCAGTATCCTCAGATGCTAGCAAATTCGTCGCCGTACGGAGCGTTGGGGCAGTCGCAAAAGAAGTGGTACTGCCCAGGGCAGGAGTCCTTTCTGATGTGGCTCCTGTGGATCGATTATTTGACGACGGTGGTACTCATACTGGGACCTGGCGTCATGGGGGTCGAGGTCCACCATATCTAGAACGGAGTTTCGGCGCCAGTCTGCAATCTTGTAAAGCTTTTTTCACCTCGGGTACGCTTCGCCTGCGATTCGACGCACACGGGTGCCTCTTTGAGACGCTCCTCTGCCTCTGCCTGCTCCTCGTCCACCTCGACCATCCTGTGCGCGAAAGCCTCTGCCTGCGCCACGTCCGCGTCCTGAGTCCTGGTACTGCCAGTAGTGAGGGCGGGTCTGGCTTTTGAGCCACAAAGGCGTAGGAATGCCGCGACCGCGTCCTCCTCCAGCTGGTGGCTCAACTTGTTGGCGTCCACCGCGGTATCCTCCTCTTTGTTGAGGGTAGGAGTTACCGCGGCCGCGACCATGTCCTTGAAGAGCGATATGGCCGCGTCATCGTTTCTGATGATGGCTAGCAGGCCTCCGGCACTGCCATAAACAGCCTGGTCACTGGCTTCGTTCGGCTTGCACTTGTTATCCGTGTGATCGGCCTCATTGCGCAAAACATCGCGCCACTTTTCAAAGTCGTCCTTCATCGGCAGCTCATAGGCAATGCTTTTGAGTAAACGCTCACGTAGCACGATTTTCATGACTACCTCTTTGCTGAGGTAGTCGATAAGGTCCGAATTCCCGCCACTCTTCGAGATTGCGAGATTGTCGGCGAATTCGGCCCTGTCACGGAACGCGAGGTACGTAGCCGTGACGATCCTGTCCGCCGCGTTGCGGCAGATGACCCGTACTTTCCAGACGAGCTTGTGCTCGCGAAATAAAGTAGAGGGGCGCTTCGGCTCCTTCTTGCACCTCGATAGATACATCTAAAACAATTCTTCGTCATCGATCTCCTCGTAAGTCCATTTTTCACCGGACGCTTTCTTGTAGCACCCACTCAGCAAGTCCGACTCCAGCCATGTCGTGGACAAAGTGGCCTTGAAATTAGGCGGCTTCGGCCGCTGGCCCTCCAAGTAGTGTTGATGTTCAGGCACGGACCCCTCTACAAAACGGCGATTGAGTCTGCAAATATCCAGTTTGAGATTTCTTTTTTGTAGATTAGGTACCCATCTGCAAATTTGCGGATGAGTTTTAGGCCCACGCAGAGACCCAGGAATCGCCTGTTTTCGAAAAGCGCGGGAAGTTTCTGGCGTTTCATACTAAGTTAGAGGCGAATCAATGCTTGGTGTTTCTGTGGCAGCGCATTGAATAGCTTCTTTTTTTAGTGAATATCTTCTTTTTTTGTGAATAGCTTCGAGAATGCCTTTAAAGAGAGTGCCTTTAAAATGTCGTCTTTCTTTTGAAGCCTAGCAGCAGTATATCCTGCTTTTAAGCGTTAAAACGGTAGTTTCCATTGGCAGTGCTAGGTACCATGCCAAAAACTTCGGACAACCTTTTGAGCTGGATGGAAGATGGAAACCCATGCATTACTTTCACCTTCAAAGAAGAATGCCGCATTCCAAGTAGACCGGTCTGAGGTGGCCACTTTCTTCTTCAGCTGCTCACTGACAGACCCCTGCAAAAACAACTAAAATTAAGGATTCTACTTCAGTCTGCAAATTTGCAGCCTTCTGCATCTGGGTTGCTGCGTCAAAGACCGGGATGGGCTGTTGCGGAGGTGCCTCCTTGGAGGAGCTGCCTTCGTCGGTAAAGTGCAAACCGCATAAAAAAAGCGCTTATGCGAAAATCCGCATTTCCTGCTTTTTTTCTTGATTTCAGTACGCGCTTCTTTTTTTGGAAAATCAGCATTTCAGACACTGTGTTTATGCCAAACTGCGACACGGCACGTACGCAAATGCCAAAATGTGACAATTCACGTACAAAAATGCGTCGTGTGCAATAACCGTGGCCCTCCAATGCCCACAATGCGGCCGGTGCATTTGGAAAATCGGTGCGCAATGTCATACGTGATACGGTCGTTATGCGCTCTATGTCATATGTGATGCGGTCATTATGCGCT
>JAULCF010673024.1:0-10328 GCA_032361265.1 Devaleraea mollis | reverse complement strand
CTCCACCGAAACGAAGAGAAGCCATCCCAAAAACCGATTTAAGTATATTCTTTGTGATTAATTTCCGTTAAAAGATTTGCTTAATTCTTTTTAAAAGTAGGCTCTCTTCACCGAAGTGAAGAGAAGCCATCCCAAAAACCGATTTAAGTATATTCTTTGTGATTAAATTCCGTAAAGAGTACAATATCAATATTCTATTAACTTATTTATTTGAGGTTGTTATTAAATATTGATATTGTAGTTGACTGATTGTCAACTATGTTTTTAAAAAAGCCCCCCTTCAACTGGGTTGAAGAGAGGCCATCCCAAAAACCGATTTAAGTATATGTCTTAAAATGATACATATTGCTGTATCATTGTGTTTTATGTCGATAATTAAGGGTAAAATATAATAGTACTCTGTTCTTTTAACCAAAAAAGTCTAAAAACTAGATAATCCTTAACGATAACAAAATTGTATTATGGTAATAGTTATCGTTCTTTATTGCTTATTTAAAATTCCTAGGCATCAATTCATTTTTTTGGGAATAGTGATCGAATTAAAAATAATCCGATCACTAACCTCCAAATTTTAGTACAATAACTAAAGTTAGGCTTCAGTCAATTGCTATCAAATAGTGGTATTTGGATAAAAAATATCCAAATACCACTTACAAGTAATATTAATCAATAATAATCATCTTCTTAGTAGCCACTTGATCAGCAGACTCTAATTGATAATAAAGTACACCAGAAGCCAATTCTTTAGCTTTTAAAGTTACTTGGTTGTAACCTTTAGCATAATCAGCTCTGATTTCTTTTAATACTTTACCCTGTACATCCATAACTTTCAATGTTGCAGATCCAGCAGTTGGCAAGTTAAAGCTAACAACTGTTTCTCCATTGAATGGGTTAGGAACATTCTGAGCTAATGCAAAGTCAACATCAACAGTAGTAAATTCGATGCTTACATCTAATAATTCACCATTTGTGTTATATGCTTCCGCAGTAGTTAAATCAGAATTTACAGTAATTAATTCACTTAACAATCCAGTGCTAGTTGCATTGAATGTTAAAGAGAATAATACATCATTAGCAGTAGCTTGACCGTTCCAAGAAGTAGTCAAGATGCCTCTCTCAGCTAAGTTAGTATTGAAGTTAGCTGCTTTAGCAACACCTTCTTCTAACTGAGTCAAGTTAAGTCCAGCAAAATTCATTGTGAACTGGTATCCTTGAGCAGTTGCAATATCAGCTGATGTAAAATCAACTGTTACTGTTTCCCCTGCTTCAACAAGTCTATCCGTTACATTGAAGTTTAAAGTACCATTCGTTGTACGAGATTCAGCACCTAATAAGCTATTAGCTGATGCATTTCCATTAACATCACCGATTTTAACACCGACAAAATCAAGGTTAGTCATGCTAGCAGCTAACTGACTGACATTCTTAAATTCAGCAAAGTCTTGAGCAGCAGGATTAAGTGTAGATACACTGAAATCATACTCAGCATCTACAAATCTCCAACTATCATTATTTGAGAATTCAGTATTGATATTCAAAATTAATTGACGTAATTGAACCATATCGAAAGCAGTGATAGAACCTGACTTATTAACATCAGCTGCTACATACTTATATGGAGAATCGAAAGTAGTGATACCCAAGATATGCTTACTAATTAAGACTAAGTCAAAAGTAGAAACACCATTTAATGGGTTCATGTCTTTCACTGGAGTTACGGTGTAATCCGCTCCAGTTGTCAATTCAAATTGGAATGCTCCGTTAGCACCAGTAGTCATAGATTCTTGCATAGCTCCAGAAACAGATACAGCTACTTGTTCTACGTTTTCTCCATTAGGATTAACGATATGACCAGCAACCATGCCTCCTACGTTAGAACCGATACAATCATAGATATTGCTTTCTACTAAGACAAAAGTCTCAACAAAATCCCAATTTCCAGAAGCATCTACTACATAAATGTAAACAACTCTTGTACCTACATCATTACAATCTAATGTCATGCTTGTACCAGCAGCTCTAATACTCTCTACATTTGGATCTAATTTCTCTCTTGAAATATACATTTCAAGTTTATCTTGATCAGTACAGTTATCGTAACTGTTCTCATCTAAATCAGAAGCCCATAAATCTACAGTACCACCTTCACCCAATTCGATAGCAATACCATTCAATACGTAAGGCGTTGGTCGCTTACAGTCTCTGAATGTATATTCCTGTGTACTTGAGTTAGAGTTATTACAATCGTCAAAAGCAACAAAAGTAACTGAGTAAGTCTTTCCTGGTTCAACGTTTACTTCTACTTCATTACCATCTCCAGAGATAGTAACTCCATCAACAGTAACTCGGTAAGAGAATTTCGTTAAAGGAATACCTAAACAGTTAGTAGCAGTAGCAGTAAATGTTCGTACAGTATCACATTCAAAAACACCATCAAAAAGACCTTTATCTTCTTCACCAAAAGGTGCAGCATCTCCGATACCAACGATACAAGTATTAATTTCTGCGCTATTTTGCTCTACAAGAATACCACCTTCACTAACATCCAATTTAATAACTTGGCTATAAGTAAATTTGTTAAAATTGTCAGCTACATCTTCATCTTCAACTGTAGCACCATCTTCGTTATGAGTTACCACGAATGTAGCATCACCAGTAATACAATCATTAATTAATGTGTAATTTCTGATAATCTTCATACAAGTTTCTCCCGGAGTTCTGAAAGTATCCGCAGTAACATTTAATGCGATATTATCACAAGCACCAGATCTAACGATTTCGTCGTAAGTAGCTGGAGCAGGAACACCATCTTCACCACATGTAAGGGTTCTATCAGCAGGGAAAGTTAAAGTCCAATCTTGCGTGTAATTAACACGGATAAATTGTTCTTGCGCTTGAGAAGTATTAACACCTCCTTGAGCACCCCAGTCTGTTGCACTCCATCTACGCTTAACACGAATAACTCCACAGCCATCTTCGATTAATTGGTAAGATTGAGTAATCTCAATAGCACCGCATTCATCCAAGTTATCTGTACAAACAGGTGTACCAAATTCAGCATTTAGTAATCTTCTTAATGCATCTAATTCAGCATCATCTTTATCAAGAACAACCCATTCAGAAGTTTCCATTTCACCGTCACCATCTGTATCAGTAGAGTTTCCTAATTCGCCATTATGAAATTCATCACAAGTACGAGTTACATCATCAGGAATATCATTACAAATTGGTGCAATTTTATCCTCAGGTGTAACTTTCACCCAACATCTGTTAGTACGTCCATTCTTATCTGTAACTTCTACTTCTACATTGAAAGAGTTGTGATTAACATCTCTAACTAATGCGTTACATTCTACTAAAATAGAAGTTCCCCAAGGACCAAAGCCTCCGCCATTTTCTGCTTGAAGTTCTCTTCTAATTCGTACAGTAGGTGTACCACAGTTGTCCGTAGCAGTCTTATAGAAAGTAGCCGCTTCCATTACAACTCCAGCAGAGTTACTCACAGAAACATATACTTCATCTTCACAAGTAACTACAGGATCTTCTACATCTTGGATAATGAAATATCTATCAATAGAATCTTCTACTATTTGTGTATGACAAGCATCAAAAACTCTATATCTAAGTCTGAATGTATCACAACCTAATGCACCAGTTTCTCCTAAGTTGTCACCAATCTTAGTATAAACCCCATCAATTTTCTGCATTACAGCAAACATAGCTACAGTTGGATTAGCATCACAAGCATCCGCAGCACTAGGTGCAGTAGGAGTAATTGCTTGAGTACACTCGCCAAAATCTAAATCAATTTTAGTTGCTCCAGCTTCTTCTGTATCTGCGCCAGTATAAGTAAATGCAGGTGCAGATTGGTCAAAGTAATGAATAAATTGTGTACCAATAAGTTGAACTCCAGGAGTGTCATCACACCAGTCTACATAACTATAAGTTCTAAATACTTTAGCACCACAGTCTCCTTCATTAACTACTTGGTCAGTATATCTTAAAACATATCCAGCTGTATAACTTACTGTATCAACAGCGATAGCTCTATCAGCATCGTAAGTAATAACTCCAGCACTATTCCTGCTACCAACTTGAAGCATAGGTGCACCAGAAGCTAAGTAACCAGGATCGTCCGCATTACATTCTAAAGAATCAATAACAAGGGGAGTAAATTCAAATGGTCGAATAATTAGGACCGTATCCGTCAAAGTACCAGAAGCATTATCACACTCATCAGTAGCTACGTGATTAATAACTACTTTGATTGGATAAGCACAAATATCAGCAGGATCCGCAGCAGCCGTAGCCGCATTATTAAGTACTGATACAATAGTACTAGTTACTGTAACCGCTCCACAGTTATCCGTAGCAGTTGGTTGACTTATTAAGTCAGCAACACCTACCGTATCCGCTTGTATTAAGGTTTGTACACTAGGTGTATGAGCACCAAATACAGGAGCTGTATTATCTGTATATTTAAGAGTAGTAGAACAAGTCACTACTTCAGGGCTGTTTGCACAAACACCAGCAGGAGCGGTAATTGTTCTAACAATTTCTACCGTTAACTCTCCGTTACAAGCTGCTCCACCAGCAGATACTAGTGAATCTTGAGAAATAACTGGAGGATTAGCAACAGTTCCTGTTGCAACTATCGTAGTACCTAACTTAAAGTTAATCGTATAAGCAAGTTGAGCAGATGCCTCACAAGCGTCTTCTAACACCATATCTGGTGTGATAGACAGTTGACAAGCTGCACCAAAAACTGTATTTACTTGATCATTACAAGTTAAGGCAGGTGCCTTTACGCATAATGACTTAGTAATACTCTTAGTATCGTCAGAAATCAAGGTAAATGTTATCGTATAACAACCAACACCATAAATACCCGATACCGTTTTATCTGCATCTACTGTAGCACTAGCAGAAAGTTTTCTTTCTGTCTTAACAACTACTCCACTAGCATTCTTAATAACTACTAAAATAGAGTCATTAGGAGCAGCTATAGTATCTGAACAAGCAACCAAATAAGGGGTTACAATATCAAAAGCTGCTGTAAAAGTAGCTGAAGAACAAGTTAATTGTGCATCATTAGGAATTGATTCTCCTACAAGCGCCAAATCTCTTTCCTCACAATCAACCCAAGCATCCCATCCTGTACCTTTTGCTCTATCACCATTAGTGGTCATTACAAAAGTTAAACATCCAGAAGGGTTAATAGATGGAACACAGTTAGCATTAATCCATCCACCAAAAGCATCAGATACAGATCTAGCAGAAGCTACACCTGTAGTACCAATACCAGCACCAGATCCAGCTCCAGAGCCTGATCCTGTATCAACGCTAGCTCCTCTTACTCCATCAATTTGACCAATGCCTACGCTTCCGTCTAAAGCAGTTAAAGCAGCAGCTAAAGCATCATCTAAAGCAGTCTGTGCTGCTTCTACAGCCGCCTTTATGGCATCTAAATCCATCGTTAGAGCATCTATCAATGCTTGTAATTGATCAGCAGTAGGTTTAATGCCTCCGAAAAATTTCTTTGCAGCCTCGAGAGCATCATCATCCGTGCCACCTGCAATTACCGCTTCTAATTCAGCCACAGTAGTACCATCAGGTATTCCTGTACCAGCAGGTAACGAAGTAGCAGCATCAGCAGCAGCCTCCTCAAGAGCCTCCTCTTCGGCAGCAGTTGCAGCAGCAGCAGCAGCTTGTAAAGCTGCTAATCTAGCATCGTCTAATTCCGACTTATTTCCTTGAAATGCAAAAAGGGTATCACCTTCCGCTAAATCAAAATCAGTAAATACCACTTTTACTCTGCTCCACTGATCCGTAGGACAGAAAGTAGCAGTATCAAATCTTTCATAACTATCGGCATAAAGACCGTCATTACCCCCATCATCCATAAATCGGACAGGGCTAGTACTCGTAACTTCACTATTACATGTAGTTAGAGTCTCTACAACACTCGAAGAATCACTTGGGACAGTCACTACTGTTTGTGCATTGATAGTAAGGCTACTAAAACAAGCACACAATAAAGTCAATGTCAGAAATGTCCAACTTCGATGCTGAAATAGCGTATATTTCGCTTTTTCCATAAGTTGTAATAAATTTATTATTTTTCTGCAAATAAGAGAGAGGATAAAAATCCTCTCTCCATTTAAATATTTCTTCAATTATTCAATGATAATCATCTTCTTAGTAGCAATGTTATCAGCAGATTCTAACTGATAATAAAGTACACCAGTCGCGCTTAAAGTCTTAGCATTAATAGTTACTTGGTTGTAACCTTTAACACCATCTCGCTCGATGACAGTTAACACTTTACCTTGAACATCCATTACTTTTAAAGTAGCAGCACCTGCTTCTGGTAAATTGAAACCAATTACCGTTTCACCATTGAATGGGTTAGGCGTATTTTGGTTCAATCCAAATGCAGCAGATACATTGGTTGTATTAAAGTCAAGTGCAACATTCATTAATTCACCTGCATTATTATAAGCTTCCGCAACAGTTAAGTCTGAATTAACAGAAAGTAACTCGCTTAATAAGCTATTAGTAGTAGCAGTGAATGTTAAAGAGAATAATACATCATTTGCAGTAGCTTCGCCATTCCAAGAAGTAGTTAAAACACCTCTATCAGCGATATTTGTATTGAAGTTAGCTGCTTTAGCAACTCCTTCTTTCAATTCTACTAGATCTAATCCAGCAAAATCCATAGTAAATTGGTATCCTTGAGCAGACGCAATATCAGCAGAAGTGAAGTCAACAGTTACTGTTTGTCCAGCTTCAACTAATCTATCCGTTACATTTAAGTTCAATGTTCCGTTAACAGTTCTAGATTCAGCACCTAATAAGCTATTAGCAGTTGCTGTTCCATTCACATCACCAATCTTAGTAGCAATGAAATCAACGTTTAACATTTCACCATCAAGGTTATTAATGCTCATGAACTCGTCAAAGTTCTCAGCAGCAGGGTTTGCAGAAGTAAACTCATGCTTAGCATCAACAAATCTCCAACTCGTATTATTAGTAAATTCAGAAGTAACATTTAAGATCAATTGTCTTAATTGAACCATATCAAATGCAGTAATAGAACCAGATTTGTTCACATCCGCTGCAATATACTTGTAAGGAGAATCAAACTTAGATAAACCTAAGATGTGCTTGCTAATTAAAACAAGGTCAAACGTAGATACACCGTTTAATGGGTTGATATTCTTCTCAGGAGTGATTGTGTAATCACCAGCTAATGGAAGATTGAAAGCAAATTCACCTGTTCCAGTAGTAGCCATTGCATTATCGCCACCATTTACAGTTACATTTACTAATTCAACGTTCTCACCAAATGCATTCGTTACTTTACCAGCAACTCTTCCTGACATTGGATCAACACCTGGACAAACACCTAAGTTATCTTGTACGAAAACATAAGTTCCTACAACATCCCAGTTTCCTTTCTTATCAATTACGTAAATGCTTACAAATTGAGTAGTTCCTAAAAGATCACAGTTGAAAGTAACTTGAGTACCGATACCATCTAAAGCAGATACAGGATCTCCTCTTTGTGGTCCTTCATCAGGTGTACCTAAAGCCATTCTGATATCTAATTGATCAGAAGGAGTACAGTTATCAAAACTTCCTCTATCTAAATCAGAAGCCCAAACTTGAATCTCTCCAGTTTGCATGATTTCAACAGCTAATCCGTTTAATACGTAAGGAGTAGGTCTTACACAATCCATGAATGTATATGATCCAGTTGCTCCGTCAGAGTTTCCACAATCGTCAAATCCCCAGAATTCTACATTAGAAGTACTACCAGGTACTACTGGGTAATCAAATGAACTACCAGCTACTTCGTTAAAAATTGTAGTAGTAATACCGTCAGTAGTTACAGTCAAGTTATATTTAAAGTCAGTCAAAGCAGCGCCTAAACAATTTTCTGCTGAAGCAGAGAATGTTTTAGTTTCACCACATCCACTAGTAATACACATTTCAGGAGCAGTAATTGTTACTTCAGGAGCTTGATCAGCAGAGTACTTAATGATTTGTGTATAAACAAATCTTCCACTAGTTGCTGCTTCATCAGTAATCATGTTACCATCTGCATCATGCGTTACTGTTTGAGCAGCACTACCAGCAACATAAGTACACCAGTTAATGACTTCGTAAGTTCTTTCAACTTTCTTACAGAAATCTCCGTCTACTGTAAATTCTCTTTCTGTTACTTCTAAAGCAAAAATATCACAGCCATTATTCTCTGTTAAAATTTCATCTAAATCCCATGCAGCAACAGCAGCTTGATCATTATCAGAACATTTAATTTCTTGATCACCAGGGAAAGATAATTTAAAATCACTAACAGATTCAACAGTAATAGTCTGAGTGTATGTAGGAGAAGATAAATTACCCCAATCCACTACTTTATAAGATCTAACTACAGTTAATTCACCACAGTCTTCTTTCGTTACTTCAATTGCTTGAAATTCAACAGTAACTCCACAATTATCACTACATCCTTCAAATGGGTTACCAAAGTTTGTGTTATAGAAATTAGCTAAAGTTGAACCAGCTACTAATTCACCTGATGTACCAAATTGGTCAGGGTGGTAAGTAGTACAAGATACTGGTGCAGGATCCGCTAATACATTACAAATTGGTGCAATCTTATCTTCAACAGTAATTCTTGACCAACAAGTAACTGGTGCTGATTTAGATCCAGTAACCTGTAATTCAACTTCAATAGAAGGCTTATCCGCACAAGTCAAATCTACTTGGTCTAACCATGCATCTGTTCCAGCTCTTCTTACCTTGAAAGTTAAAGTCTCACAAGCGTCATAACTACCAGCGTTAAGGTCGTTAGCAGTAATTCTAACCGCTCCACTACCAACAGATACGATTAATTCATCTGTACAAATAGCAGAAGGTGGCGTTACATCTCTTACGATAAAGTAAGCAGCAGTTGTATCTTCTAATGTTTGTGTAAAACAATCATCAGAAGCAGCATATCTAATTCTGAAAGTATCACAAGTATAAGCAGCTGCAGCATAAGCAGTCCAAACACCGTCAATTAATTGCTCTGTTGCAAATGCTCTAACATTTGCTCTAGAACAAGCATCTTTAGCATCAGGTAAAGCAGGAACTTCTGTTGTTTCACAAACGAAAGGTCCTAAATCAATATTCTTAGCTGTTTCTAATGTACTATATTCATAAGCATCAAATTCAGGTGCTTGTGTATCTGTATATAAAATAAATTGCTCATCTACAACAGTTGGTCCATTCTCAGGAGCACACCAGTCTAATGCAGACCAACTTCTAAATACTTTCTTACCGCAGTTCTCAGAAGGAACTGTAATATCTTCATGTGTTAAAATCCATCCACAAGTATACTTATCTTCAAATAATTCAATTGTATCAGCAGGTACAAATACACCATTCGTCAATCTACCAATAGCTAAACCTGGCTTTAAAGCACTGTCATCTGTTGATAAACATTCTAAAGTATCATTTGGAGCAGCTGTAACTTCTGCCAAAGTAGGACGAACAATAACTACAAGTTTAGTTTGTGTAGCTGTATTTCCACATTCATCTTCTGCTGTATAAGTAACAGTAACACGTTGAGTATCACAAGGATTATTTGCAAAATCCGGTAAAGTACCAAATGAAGGCGTAACTGTAACAGAATCACAGTTATCAATAGCAGTAGGTGTAGATAACAAAGCAAGTAAACCAGTAGTATCACAAGCAACTAAAGTGTCGCTCACTTGTGCAGCTGAAGTAAAGATTGGATCAGATGCATCGTTGAATTTAAGATCAGTAGAACAAGTCTGGCTTTGTGCACCATTATTACAAATAGAAGAACTCCATACATCTAAGTAAGTTCTAGTAATACTAACAGTTGCAGTTCCGTTACACACAGTCATACCTGCCGCTCTAATCATTTCTTTAGTAAGTACTGGAGAAGCACTTGTAATTGTAGTAGAACCAATAGTTAAGGTAATACTGTATGTCATTGTATCTGTAATCACATCACAAGGTTGCTCCAAAATCATATCAGGAGTAACTGCTA
Source organism: Devaleraea mollis (assembly GCA_032361265.1). Lineage (NCBI taxonomy): Eukaryota > Rhodophyta > Florideophyceae > Palmariales > Palmariaceae > Devaleraea > Devaleraea mollis. The sequence goes on along the minus strand of JAULCF010673024.1, from coordinate 259 downwards.
CCTGACAAGCAGAACCAAAAGGAATAATGATTTCATCGTTACATACCAAATTCGGTGCTTGTACAGTAATATTTGAAGTCACCATCTTTGTAGGGTCAGACTTAAGTACATATCTAACTGTATAAATACCAATTGCAAATGTATCTGTAATAGAAGTAGCTGCACCTGAAGCAGATAACATAGCTGTTAAGCAAGTATCTTGAGCTTGGTTAGTTACCGTTACAAGTAATGAATCAGTAATAGATTCAGTATCACAGCC
>JAULCF010672913.1:0-10332 GCA_032361265.1 Devaleraea mollis | reverse complement strand
TTCACCCTGGATTTGTGATCACTTATCATACTAAGGGGGTACAAACTAATCTAAGATACTCACCAGCGGTGCACTAGGCCACGCCAGCGGTGCACTAGGAAGAATATAAGTCGGAAATCTCCAATTAAGGACGAGAGAAAGTCTCATAAGGGGATGCCCCCAGAGCAAGAAAGATGGATTCAAGGCAAATCCCCTCTAAGTAACATATAAATACTAGAAAGCGCAGTTAAGGTCATTAGCAGCCTAACGCCCTAAAGTATATATAGCTGAACCAGCCAGCGTATCTGGTTGGGTGAAGCAGCGATAAAAATGCTTTCTTTCATCTTGTTTAGTTTTGAGTGAGACTTCGCCAATGGGAGTAAAACCGGAGTAATTAGCCTAGATCTGTTAAGGAGAACAAAGCTGATAACCGCTTGAGACTTACTTAGTCGGTTGGGTTTTTGGCAGGGGTGCGATAGACGCGGTTGTCCTATCGTTGGCCTTAATAGGCTATCCCCGACAAACAGCCATAAATCGCTTCTGCATATCCCTGGAGGAAATCATACTGTACTTAGGATCTGGAGAACCCGTATTTTCCTGCGTACACTTGGAGAGAGAAAAGGACAAGTCACGTGGCATATGACAAGCAGCTGTATATATATTTAGTTGCCTGAGAGCCACCCGTTTAGTTCGTGGGCACACGCGGAAAAAGGTCCCGAAATCAAGGAAAAGAAGAAAGGCGCTTTGCAACAAGCAACTGTACAGATATTCCACTTTCCTAAGAGCCACCCATTTGCATCCAGACTGGAATCACGTGTCATTCTGTACTAAGGGTGGCTTTATAGAAGAAATTACCGATAAGTCTTCAAGGAAAAGAAAGTAGTCTTCACCCTGAATTTGTGATCACTTATCATACTAAGGGAGTAAAAACTCATCTACGTTACTCCACACCAAGCGTCCATCGGGAGGAATATAAGTCGGAACTTTCAAATAGGACGAAAGAAAGTCTCGAAAAGAGATGCCTCCAGGGCGAGAAAGATGGATTCAAGGCAAAACACCTCTAACTATCATAGGAAGACTAGAAGGCGCAATTAGAATGTTTAGTTGCCTAGCGCTCCATAGATTATACAGCCCAACCAGTCAGCTTATCTGGCTGAGTGAAGCAGCGATAAAAGAGCTTTCGTTCATCTTGTTTAGTTTTGAGTTAGACTTCGCCGACGGAAGTTAACCCGGAGTTTTTAGCCTAGGGCAGTTGAGGCGAATACAGCTGATAGTCGATTAAGACTAATTTACTTGGTCGGCTGGGCCAGTAGCAGTGGTGCGATAGATGCGTTGGGCCCTATTGTTGACCGTATGAGCTTCGGCTTTAGATATCTACGACATAATATTAATATTGCAGAGAAGAGGTTAAGAAGTTTTAGACAAGATCAAGTTCATCAAGGTATAGAACCAGTGAGTCCCAGTAAGAAACCCAGGCTACAGCAGACGTTTTTAGAAAAACGAGAGCCAGAGGTGACAGAATATTTAGGGCGGGAAGATTAAGAGCGACACAAGAACGTTTTGAGATCAACACATAATAACTAAGACTGAAGATGGTAGAGACAAGCACCTAGAGATAGATAGGAAGTTGAGAATACAAAACATATACGACATCAGAAATGTTTAAAAAATAACAACAAGCGTCACACCAAATAGAATCCGAGAAGTACGAGAGCCTATGAGTGTGAACTTTAGGAAATTTGACGCCGAACCTGCGTACAAAAACAGGCGGATAGACGGCTGGGTAATCAACCGAAGAGCTAAGAAGCGCTTTAAGTTTTGTGCACTGTTTTGGCCTCGGCGGTCAGAAGCCGTACGCCTTATGATCCGTCCCAGACCCAGACGGTATTAGCATACGGAGAAACCAAGAAGCGGTTAGACTAAGCTAGTAGTACTCTTTTGGGGTAGGCCGTAGCGCGAGGTGTGGTACCTCGCGAAGTAGCTCAGGACACCATATCAGTAGCTTTTTGGCGGCACATATATTGAGATCAACTGACGGAAGTGCAGTTGAAGACAATTAAGGAATACACTAGTGCAGACCTTTGGGTATTACAAATTACGATGAATCAGCAAAAGTAAGTCTTTTAAGTGATCCTGTTGCGAGAATGCAGACTGGAAGCCGAGGTACCAGCTGGAGGGCGACCGGAAGTTCCCAAAGAGCAGAAAGCATACCAAAAAACATCATTCATTCCTCTTCGTTAGGTAGAGGAGACGAGGCTAGATCTACCCTAGTTACGCAGCTAAGGAGATCAATCCATATCGCAACTAGCAAAGTTATAAGAAATACTTCGAGGCGGGAAACGCCGAATTTATACAAGTGGCAAAGGAGCCCGAATAGTAAAGGGGGAAGCAGTATATTCAGGAAAAAGAACGAGTAGCAGTAATGCAGCTTTAAGACAGTTGGATGAAGACTAGGCTAAACACATTACAGATAATTGTTTAGCCTCATCGGAATTACAAAGGTTTATTTCCACAATCATTGTCTAGAAGCAGCAAATTCTTCGCTCGTAGAAGATCTTGGCAGAAAAAGTACCAAGAGTGGCCGCAGAGAAGCAGAAGAGATCAGCTATTATGGCCCAGGCAATTTATTGTGCAGATATTGCAAGTTCAAGATCAAGAAACACTTAGACGAGAAAAAATAACAAGAGAGGCTTCTCTTTAGCTCTCACAAAATAAGAAGTGATTTACTTGTATCTAGAAGATTAAATTTTGACTTCGGAACGCCCAAGGCCATACTTGGAGATTGTGAGAGCCAACATTCACTAGGAGATCGCACCTAGTTTTGCGAAGAAGAAGTCAAGAAGGCTCTTTAATGACGATTTAGCAGCGAAAAATACAAGGTCGTGAAAGTGACAAAAACAAGGTGCCATAGTGTGAGAGCCAACTAGAGTAACCAGGACGATTCTTTTGGCAGGAAGCGATCAAGAGAGATAGACTTCTCTAAGGTCGCGCCGCTACAAATCATTATGGCAGGGAGAAAAAGTGGAGGGAGATAGAATCAGTAACCTGGTAAGAGAAACTTCCAGAAAACCTAGAAGAGGCGTGAAAAAACAGGAGGAGCATGGCGAATAATGAGAGTGGCCTAGCAAGAACGCAGTATATTTTGAGGTTTCAGTGCGGCAAGAAAGCGCCGCCAACAAATCAATGCAAAAATGATACAACCCAAGATGCACACCAGCTTGGAGCAAATGTAGCGCAAGAATATGCGGGAAAAACTTGTTCATGTGACCCAAGAAGCTGAAAAGTACGAGCAGAAACATTTCGGGACGCTTACCCATAAGGTCTCTCTTTCCAGGCCCGACGCAGCCGCAATTGTCATGGCCTTCCGCATCATCCTCACGTCAGCAGCCCTCACGTCAGCAGCCCTCTCGTCTGCTAGAGCCTTAGCTGAACAACTCAGATTGGATCAAAGCAGGAGCAACTCATGAACTGTCGTGCCAGACGAAATTGTCCGTCCGTCCAGGTGAAGACTAGGCTGACCGTCCTGTGAAGAGTGGAAATAAGCAAAAATTATGAGAAGAGGGTGACCATAATTGAGAAACTTTTAGTAAGATCACAAGATGTTTTTCAGTACAGTCAGATTATGTGACCGCCAACTGCAATGATCAGAGATCACTCTATCAAAGGAGTCACTAGTCTATGGTCAAGCGCTAAGAAGAGCTCAGATATTGGTCAGGGATGAGGCCTGTCGCAAGGATAAAGGTCAAAGTCAGGTTAAGGATTGATAGCGATAGATAATACTAGCAAAAGGGCTTCTGATCATAGGGATGCAAAAAACGTCTATCATAGGCTCGCAAAGTCTTACCAATAACCTAGGAAAAGCCTTATCAAGAAATCCAAACACCCATACGAAGTAGATAATTAAGTCTTTAAGGATGAACCCTGACTATGATTCGAGCCGAAAGAGAATTCCCGAAATAATTCGACTCCACCAAGCCACTCTATCGGTGATCCAAAAGTTCTCATTTTTAGCTAGGTCGGCCTCAAATCAGATCATGACATGAGGATAGAAGGAGAAATCAGAGGCGTCTGAGAATCTTCCACAGAGCGTAGTGGAGGAACAATCTAAAAAGAAGAGCAGCCGATCACTCCTCACCAAGCGAGAAGTATGTTTTTTCATAGCAATTGTTTTTGTGTACTAAGATCAGGTCATTTAGCTGAGTTAATTTGATCTAGCATAAAGGCAGGCAACCACCACTGGTGGTTGCCTGACTTTATGCTATATCAAATAAGAGTGACACTCTGAAGTTTGGTGGAGACAAGAGGTAGTATATATAAATTTTGGCCTCGCCAAGCCATAGTATAGTGAGCCAATAGCAACCAACGCGAAACAATTTTCAGAGCAAGCCGTCAAGCGAAAAGACATCAGCCAAAAACATTCGACCAAGCAATAGAACTAGCAAGAGATTATCACCGTGAACCATCAACCACCAGCGTGGTAACTTAAAGGCGCTCAAGCATCCGCAACCAGCACGCCCAATCGTCCCTCGACGAGACCGCAGCCTCCGCTTTCGACCAGGCGGAAGCAGAAGGAGCCAGAGTAAAAGAGGCTACTACGGCGGCCCAGGTAGCAGTAAGCCTGGCAGTCACAGGAGAAGAGCAAACGGCCACTATAATGCCGGAAGAGGACCCAGAACCGCCAGCAATCCAGACCTCGTCTCCGAGGACGACGAGGCGCTCGAAGAGGTACCGCCAACGGCCATGCAGAATCTAGACCCCTTCGATGGATCAGTACAGTCGGGAGCGGCACCGACTGAGGAAATGGGGGGAAGACGAGAGGTTTATTGACGCCCTAGTTTGAATTGGCCAGGCTCAGCCAGTGCCTGTGTTGGGAGAGAATCGTGACCACTGGATAAATGAGGAACCAGGACTAGTGGCCTCATCCATAAGGCCTCCTCAACCGATGCCGACCCCAACCACCGTCACTGGCATAGCTCCTGGACCGGGCCACACTATCGAGAGTCAAATGGCACTGGCCCATGAGCAGGAGGAAGCTAAAGCTACCAGAAATGCAGAAAGTACCACTGGCAAGCAGCAAGAGGAGGGCAACAGAGATGGCGGCTCCAAAAATGTCCCGTACGGGCCCGAAGAAGTCTCTAGATCGTTTTCTCCAAGAGCTCGCAGGATTAAGGACTCGTCGACAGTGCTGCACGAGCAAAACGATAAGTTTGCAAGGCTCCATAAAATGCTGGAGATAAGAGGTCCTAGCTACACGATGGAGGCAGCCGGAGACAACCAGTTCAGGATGGCTTACTTTACTCTAGGATTTAGGTAACGGTTTTCATGCATATGAAGTTACGATTGGTATGATAGAAAAGCTGCACTATGGTGCGTGGAACTCTGATACACACTGTACAGTAAGCACGTCTCAGACTCTGCCACGACAAGCATTTTAATTCTTTTCGTATAAGATTTATAACCTTGAAACAAAGCAACGAACAACTCGAGGAACAGCTGAGAGATTTGTAGTAGGTCCACACATTTTGCCCTCAGCACCACCGAAAGAGCCGATCAAAGAAGAATAGAATCTAGGAGAGACACCACAATTTATATTAGGCGTTCTTGATATAAGAAAGCGAATATGGACAGTGCCAGCTCAAGAGAGATCCTCGTGCCTTGCTCGTTTTCAGCCGCGTTTGACACGGCAGACAATTCGCGTGTGAAGCGTGCGAAAAAACGTGTACCGGCAACTCGAATAGATTCGTCAACGCTGTACAAAGAGAGAGCGAAAGACGCGCGATTGAGATTTCAAATGATAATTTGAACTTTTTAAAGGAAGAGAAACACTAACTCCAAAACGATGTTGGATACTGAGAAATTTTACCGTTCTATCATGAAGACTTTGGTAGGGGAGAAGAAAAATCTGGAGGACCTTGAGGATGATGCTCAGGAAGTGCACTTAGCGATCTTGATTGTGGCCAGAGAAAAGATCGACTCGGGGACTTTTGGAAGTTATAAGAAGCCACTGAACGCTGCTGCAAGGATGGGATTCTTTCTACCGGAAAGCAAGAATGTTCAAGGAGAGCTGAAAGCGATTGGTCTAACGGCTGGCGCTCACGAATGGCCGTATGTGGATTGCGTGGTTTATTGGCTTAGTTTGTCGAAGCTTGCAGAAATGATGACGAGGGACCAAAGAAAGAGGAAGTAGGGGGCCCTAGACGAAGATTATTCGAACGCTGCTATCATGTTTTGGTCCATGGTTTATGCGGAAATGTCCGGGAGAGTCTCAGACATAAGAGGATCTTTCATGCGGATTGCTCTAAGCAAATGCAATAGAGCAGCTCAAGCAATTCTTCTTCGAGTGGAAGCAGATGCGGCGATTTGTAGATTGATGGAGGGAGATATGAAAGGTCACGCAAAGAATTAGGATGAGAGCTACATGAAAGCGTTTATGAAGCAGAAGGTCAGCAGAATGGCAGCAGCAAACATAGCCAGCGGATCCAGCGGTGCTGCCTCTGGCAGTGTCTAATGCTTCCGAATAACAGGATCTTGATACAAGTACGTGGGTTAGCTCCCTATGTTCTTGCCAAGGCGAGAGCCCGTGACGGAGAGGCGGGGAGTCGCTGCCACGAGTCGCATGCAGGCCGGGTAGCTGGTGCACAGAAGCTTGGAAGGATCTACCTAGAGTAGATCAGAATTTTATAAAAGCGCTGGAGGAAGGACTATACGATCTTCCCCAGAACCCTGTGTTTGTTCTACCGGACATGAAGCCAGTGCCGCATACAGTAGAAGATCTTTTTGGGGGGAATGGGGATCTGGAATCCGGATGCAAGACCCAGGTTTATCGCAGAGTATCAAAGGAGATGGAGGAGATGATTCGGGAAAGGGGCCTTCAAATCAGCTCCGCATTTGTGGCTTGGCAGGGCGAGGAGAAATCACGAAAGGGGAGATTTTTCATCAGCTTCTCCCGGCAATCGAAGAAGTGGGACAAAGGAGAGCTAAAGATGGAAAGAATGGACGAATTTGCGACAGGATTGAGGAATCAGGGAGATCACCTGCTAGCTATGGATATAGTAGCAGGTTACCGGCACGTCCATCTGCACCCTTCTATGGTAGACGTTTTTTGCTTTAACTTCGACGGGGTGATGTATCAATTCTTGGCACTTCTTTTTGGATTCGGGAGATCCGTTTTAGTCTTTTGCCGTTTCTTTAAGCCGTTTGTTCAGCTATTGGGGTTAAACGGCTGTCAAGTACTTTGATATCTAGACGAAGTTTTGATCTCGCCAGACAAGGACGGATCAGTGCGAAGTTGCAAAGAAGCTTCGATTTGGATACAAGAGATAATGGATCAGCTTGGTCTAAATAGGCAAGCAACGAAAGGGTAATGGGACGGCGGAGCAACAAAACTGGACCATTTGGGTTTTGCCGTAGATACTAAAGAGATGATGTTCTCCGTTACGGAGGGAAAACAAGAAAAGATGAAGAAAATGGCCAAAAAGCTCCTCAGCCAAGCAAGATTGGAGAAGGGGCTTGTATCAGCTCAGTTGCTCACGTCTTTTTGCGGGAAGGCGATTTCGCTCACCCTCGCAGTTCCTCTTGCAAGGTTCTACACAATGTCTTTCTTTTTATACGGCTATGTCATCGGCGTCGCGGAAGAAAGGAGGTACCAAGGTCAGGCTTGGGAAGGTACAAAAGGACGACCTTCGCTTCTGGAGAAAATTGACAATGGAAGGGAGGTATATGCTACGGAACGATCCTATTCTTTGCACACATTCGGATGCCGCGGACTTGGGATGGGGCGGCACTCTCAGCGAAAGCATGGAAGCGGGTGTAGACGGCAAGAGGACCCGAGGGATCTGAACCCCAGAAGAGAGAGTCAAAACTATCGCTTGGCGGGAACTCAGGGCGCTCAGGCCAGTTGAAGAAAGGCTGCCAATTGCAAAGAATGTAGAAAGAATATTGGAGGAGGCTGGTATCAAGATCTCAGAAAAGGAACGCAGACGGAAATCCAAGATAAAATGCTGGATCGACAACGCTGCCGTCGTCCATATAGTCCGAGCTATGGTCGTCACGGCATCAACGGGGATGTTGCCGGAGTTAAGAATCTTGAAACATTCGATGGAAGAAAGGCGGATAGAGATAGATCCCCATTGGATATCATCGGCAGAGAACATATTCGCCGACCACCGATCCAGAAGCCGGGATCCAGGGGATCCCCAGACGTGTCGTTCGGTGATGAGATTGTTGACCGATACTCTGAAAAGAGCCGTAGGACGGGGAACAGTTTTCAGATACCGCACGAGCGGACGGGAGCACCCAATATCACAGAGGAAGACAGCAGAAGCAGCGCTGGCCGACAATTAGCGGGACAGAAGCGCCCGACTATTCAACCCGCCGCCGGAGTTATTGACTGTTACGGTCAACAAGATGGTGCGGGAGAAGGCGAAGGGTCCGTGGTTATCCCGCTATGGGGAGAAACCAACGGAGTCTCTCGACTGATACTTCCAGCAGACCGGTGTCACATTCTCAGGCCAGAGCCTCTGTCACCCTTGGTAGCGTGAGCGAGGCCGGGCACCGAGCTTTGCCTTCTTTTTTTGGCGGAGGTAGGATTGAACCTGCCAGTTCATGTTTCATCTTCATTGCAGAAAAGGATAGAGGGCAAGTGGCCAGAGTCGGCAATGGGATTGTGACGGCCGAAAACTTGAGGGGATCGGGTCTTTTCGGTTTCGCGTCGGGACTGGAGTTATCAGAGCTTGTAAGAGGGGTTAAAAATAAGGTACGGGGCAGAGATAGATATAGTGCGACGGCCAGATCGCTCATGACGCGAGCCTAAAGCCCACGCACATGGGATGCTAGAGCTGCTCATATGGCCTCATTGGGTATCTTTAAGGGGCAGAATTCACTCGAATTCCCTCTCGTCAAGAGTGATTTGGTCTCTTTGGTGGGTTTCTTTTACAATCGCTTGATTGACAATTCTATCCCGAAGCTAAGGACAGCATCACTCCAGGCCTATTTGTCAGGTATCAGAAAGACACGCGAAGCTCTCGGATCGGGTACGCTTCCAACAGCCGACAAGTACATAGCGTTCAAAGCGGTTTGCGATGGATACGCAAAGGCAGGGGAGGGAGTTCTACAGGCTACGGACCTGAGGGCGGCGCTGCCGCCTGAGATTCTTTTCAGGATCTTACTTATGGGATGCAAGGAAGGGGCGTCCCTCGCAGTGGTCAGAGACTCGGCGCTTATCGTTGGAGCAGCTATTTACGGTCTAAGGCCGGCGGGAGCTCATTCAGTGCGAATGGAGCACGTTACCAATGGGTATTTTGACCTTAAGATCCTCGTAGAGGCTTTAAAATGTAAGATTCTGTAGGCCGCCATGCGCAGGGGAGGGCGAACTTTTTGTTTTCCGAAAGAATCGCCGCCTGGGTACGAAAAGACTGTAAGGGATCTTATTCTTACATGGCATGAGAGACGGAGAGCGGAAGACGGCAGATGGTTTGACTCACCAGGTTTGCCCGCGGCAAATCTTAACAGAGCCACAAAACAAGCTACAGCAAAGTTAGGATGGGGACCTCCAATAAGGTGCTCTATAGGAGGGCACTGCCCACTAATTTCGGCTTTCACTCAGAGTGTGCTTCTGGGTTGGTCAGATATCAGACTTCAAATACGCTTTGACTGGAAGAACGTATCTGATATGACGGGAGTTTCAATGGATCACCGAGCAAGAGTTTCTCCAGCATCGCTGATGGTTTTCTCGCCTAAGATACTGTTACGATTTGCAGCTTACAGTAGACGTGTAATTACTCACATCAAGCGAAAGAAAGAATCGCCAAGTAATGATTTTGACTAGCAACAGATTAACTAATCGATTCAAGAGAGAGAAAGTCATTAGTACTCCTAAAGAACTAATAATTAATTCCTAGCTTTCGCACACTTACCCTTTAGAGACGAACGAGTACTAAAAGAAGAATAATATCTATATTGTTCAATCCATGCTTACGGATCGTAGCCAAGAGGGCGTAACCCAAACGAACGCGGAGCTCGTTTGATTGACTAAGACCTAGGAACCGATTTGCGAATCTCTGTTCCGTTACAGATACCAGAACATTCACTAGACGGCAGTGGCACCGCGGGAGCGGCAGCAACTCAGGAATGAAGCGGACTGGAGTAATGGGTGGATATACATATATATGTGGCGGGGAAGTGATAGAAATCGTACATTTTGTTACACATGTCAAAAAAGGTTATGGGCCTTCGATGTTTTTCTTCCAAACAACTTCCCGTTGACCTGTCACCTTATGTGCGGCTTCACGAAAGCGAAATCCTAGATTGAGGCTCTTGGAAGGACGCAGCGGGTGACGGAACGCCTTCGCGGCC